>NESQ01000097.1:0-264587 GCA_003070745.1 Tuber borchii | reverse complement strand
AGAAATTTATGCCATCCCATTCACGACGTAGTATAGCTGATCCAGACATTCCAGAGTCTAATATCGGGACCGCTATCACACTATCGGCAAAAAGTAATACATTGCAGGGTGAGGCGAGGATAATCTTTGAGAACGCTCCAAATATGGTCCGGTATCATACGTGGTTTGTTAATCCCTTTGTAAAGCCTGCCGAAAACGATATGCTTCTGGAAGGTTATTGGGTAAAGGCAGCTAGAAAGTTAGGTTGGGGAAATAGGGTAATGGAAAGGCGGGCAATGACTTTTGTAAGTCCTTTAATTGACGAAGAACGTCCTATTGGAGACTGATCACGGCTAATTAGATACATTTCGTTGAAATCGAGGCAGGCTAGCGCTAGGTCACATCTAGTTTTAGAGAGCAAGAATATGATTGAGGACCTGTATGACTTCTCGCAAAAACCACCAACCGAAATAAAGGCGCGAGTTGCCTATTTGCTCGAAAATGATCAGTTTACATGCCACCCAAGTAAACAACAAGTTAGTAAACTCCGATCGTCCCAGGTGAGACGATATAAGGCTTACCTAGACAGGACTGTGGTTGGCGCTTTTCTGCGCCAGAGATAGCAAAACTCTTGTTTCATAAGTGGTACCGGGGTTCGAGAATGGGAGGGAGGATCGATAAATCATTTCTTAATCGTACTAACGACGTCCTGATATGCCTTACCACGGCATGTCTGTATTATTCTCTGAAGGCGTGGAGTTCCGGATCATTTGTTCAACCTCCAGATTTTTCTGCTCTGACAGCACAAAGTTAGTATTGACTCGTTTAAAGGTTCAAATCAGCCGTTGTAAAGCCTATCGTACTCACTAGAAAATTTAGATGTCTATCTTCGACAGCGTGCTACCTGGCAAAGAGTACCGCCAGGAGTGCGAGATAAACTGGTTGAAGATACAAAAAAACGTATTAAGAAAATGCTGCGGGAGGGCGGATTGATACCGGATCAGGGGTCTCGTGCCCCACCGGAGGACAGAGAAGCTGCAGGATATTTGGATTTGCAGATTTCAGGCGATGAGGAAAGCGAGTTGGAGGACGATCATTCAGATCCCGAAGCGGGGGAGGCAGTTGAGGCTCCCGAAGAGGAGTTGGATGGGGACGCGTAACGTCCTATTTGGGACAAATGTAGATTTAAATAAAATAAACAAATAAAAGAGCTTATTATTATTATTATTATTGTTATTATTATTATTTTGAATATGCCACTTAGAGTTAGACTTCAACCCAGTTTGTGAAAAAGACATCAGGGGAAAGTCGCTTGGGGCCGAAGGAAAGTCCCAAAGAGCCACGAAGAAGGCAGGAAGGCAAGAACAGTTAAGGAATAAGCCAGCGCAAGGCCACGCATCATTAAATAATGGACGGTCAATCGTCGCGAAAGCGACGAATAGCGTCCGCTTAGATATTGTATACACAGAGAAATTATTGGGGCTGGATTAGGTCATGGGGCAATGGCAAGGAGGAAGGGGAGAAATAAGTGAGAATTAGGAAAGTAGAAGAACTACGGGAAACGGTGCATTGCGGATGTTTGGAGTCGCGAAGAGTTTGTCAATAGGAAATTCAGAACAGGATGATTGGATCAACAAGGGAACAATGCGTGGTGCGAGAGGTAATGCCGGATAAACTATAGGGGAAAGGTCAAAGCTGGAATAGACCAGACAACGGCGTGATGGGGCTGTTGGGAAGCATGATTGAGTCGTGAGGCAGAAATCCTCAACGGAACAATTCCTGGCACGAGAGGTAATGCCGGATGAAATATAGAGGAAAGGGTCAAAGCTGGAATGGACCATACAACGGCGTGCTTGGGCTGCCGGGAAGTATAATTGAGTCATGGGGCAGAAATCCATAACGGAACAATTTCTGGCGCGAGAGGTAATGCCGGATAAACTAAAGTAGAAGAGTCAAGCGTGAATGGACCCTGCAAGGGCTCAAAGAGGACGAAGTACGTCCAGAAAACGTTGCATGACAATGAAATTACCAACGCAAAAAACAATGCCCCGTAACCCCGGATTTATTCTGGAGTTATGGGGCATGGACGAGAGATACAACAACTTGAGTTTTATAATTTGGGCCCCCATACCCCCTATCCCTCATGAGGGATGGGGGTCAAATGTGAACTTTTGCTGATGCAGGGGATACCCCCTTACTGGTAATGGGTGATTTCAACATTCACCACCCCTCCTCCGACCCTATGAGACGCCATTCCTCACAGGAATTGGCTCCCTCCTTTCCCTACGTTTCCCGTGCTTCCGATTGGGTCTTTTGCTTCTCAATGTTCCTGGGGTGTACACTCGTTTTCCTCTCGGTGGGGCGGCACGTCCTTCTGTTATTGATTTTTCTTTTGCTTCCCCTACTTTGGTTCATTTTTTCCGGTCGTGGGAGGCTACTCTCCCTTCTACCGGCTCGAATCATGTTCCTATTTCTCACTACCTCACGCACCCAGGGCTACGGCCCCCCTCTCCATCTCCTAACTGGCTACGAACGGACAGGGACACCTTCTCCCCTGCCCTGAAAGATGTTGCCCTAAGGGCCCCACCTTCCCTCCCCACCAGGCCCTCACTTGAGGCCTGGTTTGATTCCTCTCTTTGCTCTGTTAATTCGCTACTCTCCTATCATACCCCGCTTTCGCGTCCCTCCCCCTGCTCCAAACCCTGGTGGTCCCCCCTGCTTTCTCTCCTTCGTCGGGAATCCCACTCTGCCTCCAGATTTGCCAAATCCTCCGGTGAACCTCAGGACGTCGCCTCTGTCAGACTATCAAAATGTGGGTACTTCAAAGCAATTAAAAATGCCAAAAGCTCCCACTGGAGATCCCTCCTGGCAAGTGCTACCCCCAGGTCCATTTGGACGGTCAGAAAGTTTGCCCTTGGACGGCCGCTACCTCGTTTTCCTTCCTTGAACGACGCCTCCACTCCCTCAGATATCAATAATGCTCTCTTCAGTCACTTTTTTCCTGCCCGCTCCTCTTCCCCTCTTCCACACATCCTCAGACCCTTTACCGACATCCAGGAGCTCACCACCGAAGAGATTTCTCTAGCACTGGGAAAATGTTCTCCCATCTCGGCCCCAGGCCCAGACTCTATCCCGTATTCCATTTGGAAGCAGGTCAACAAAACTGCTCCTGACATCCTCGTCTGCCTCCTTTCGCCTTTGCTCCACTTCGGCCACCACCCTGCCTCACTCAACAGGGCCAACGGGGTCATTCTTGACAAGCCCGGAAAGCCCTGATATGATTCCCCCACCTCCTTTTGGATCATCGTCCTACTGGAAACGGTCTCAAAACTCCTGGAAAGAATCGTTGCCACCCGTCTCTCCACAGTTGTTAGGTTCTAAGGCCTCCTATCCTCCAACCAATGCGGTTCCTTACCCGCCCTGTCCTCTTTTGATGCATTTGCTGCCCTGGTCGACTCTGTTTGTTCTCTTCAGCTCTCTGGCCTCAAAGTTTCCTCTTTTTTTTAGATATCAAAGGGGGTTTTGACAACATTGATGCCTCTATCCTCTGCTCCCTCCTCAAAAGGAGAGGAGTTAACTATTATTTAGTTTCTTGTGTGTTTTCCTTTCTCACCGACCGCCGTTGTTGTCTTTTGTTTCAAGGTTCCCCTAAGATATTTTCCTATGTTACGGTGGGCACCCCTCAGGGGTCCCCTATTTCCCCTTTGTTGTTTGTTATTTATATTTCTTGTTTACATGTTCCCCTGAACAGGGGTCTTGTTCTTTCCTGTGTTGATGATTTTTGTCTTTCCATTGCTTCTGATTCCTACCGCTTGAATGTTAGGCACCTTCAGAGGGCCTTTAGCGTCATCAGAGCCAAGGCCTCCAGGATTAAGATTCGCTTTTCAGTCCCCAATACTGAGCTTATTCAGTGGCGCACCACTGGTCAGAGCGACCCCCCTGGTACCCAGCGTCCTCCCCCCATTGCTCTGGATGGCCAGGTTTTCTTCCCTGCGGCCCAACCCAGGTGGTTGGGCAACTGGTTTCTCACTAACATCTCCTCCACCGTCCATTTTTCCCGCAGACTCGCCCTCTCCCAAGCTGTTGTCGCCGCTATTAGACGCCTCTCGATGGCTGAGGCCGGTGTCTCCTCCCACATTTGCAACAGGCTGGCTTACTCCTTGATTTTTCCGATTCTCTCTTATGGGGCTGACCTCTTCGTTTCCACAAAAGGGCTGCTCTCCACCTTGTCTGCTCCCCTCCCACCGTCAACCCCGCTCCGGCAAGGCTCGCCCCGTCGTTTCCTTCCCTTATCAAGTACAGAGCCAAGAACTCCTACAGACACCTTTGCATGCGTCTCCCCCCAAATGTTATGCCTCTACACTGGAAGTCCCCCCTCCCTAAGCCTGGTGTTCGCACTTACCTGACAGTCGACGCCCTCTCACCCCTTGTTCTCCCACTGCTTGATGGTCTCTCGTATGTACCTCTCATCAATGGGGCCCTCCTACCCGACCTGCCTCACCCTCCTTCCGACTCCCTTATGAGGGCCACTTTTAAGGCTCTCCAAAGATGAAGCCGCTCCATAATGATCGAACACTGGAAATCCTTTCTCCCTCTCCCATCTTACTATCAGTTTCCCCTCAGCCTAAAGCCCCACCCCTTAATGGGTCTTGGAAAGTTCACTGCCGGCCGCATCCACCAGAAGAGGGCCCAGAAGAGCTATCTGGCCGCCCACCCCTCCGCCTAGTCCCGCTCAGAAGTTTCCCTTATTTGCCCCCTATGTGGGGAAGAAGAGGAATCTTTGAGCCATGCCATTCTCTGTTGCGAAACCAAATCAGAACGCAGAACGAGCCTCCTCCAAGGCGTACTCTCAGTTGGCTCCGATGCTCCTCTGTTGTCTTCGCCCTCCCTGCTTTTCTCCCTTGCTGAGTTTATTAAATCCACTGCAACAAATTTTCCCCCAGATATGTTCCCTTCGAGGGCGCCCTCTCCTGTTTCAATGGTTTTTCCTTCTTCTCCTCCCGCTGTGGGTTTATTTTTTTCCTCTCCTCTGAGGCATAATTGAGTGTTTTTTTCCTGCTTTCTGTATCATTTTTCTGTTGAAAGATGTTGTATAGTTTTTCCTACTTTGTTATACCGTGAATGGTGTCGTATCAAGTACTCGATACAGTTTGGAGATGTTGTTTGGGGTTTTATTTTATTACTTATTTTTGGGATTAAGGTTTTGTTTACACCATAGCTAGTGCTGCATGCGAGTTCTTGTACCTTAACAATGAATACATGATACAAAAAAAAAAAAAAAAAAAAAAAAATCCCAGGCTTTACAAAGATCAAAAAAGCACCGGAGAAGAGATCTTATCAATATAAAAAGTTATTACTCTAAGACAATATTAGAATCAAAACCCCACTTTTTATCAATCAATTACTTTACAAATAATCCTTGGATAGTACCTACGAGCCTTCCTAGACAATCTCCGTTTAAAGATAACATAGGCTTAGTCTGATAATAAGATACGATATCGGCTACCCCTAACACTATATTCATAGTTCTCCTCGTTACCAAGGCTCACTACGATTGTATCGGCACACTTAAACTAAGCCAATAATCAACCCACCTACTTGTTCTAGTAACGACTGAACATACCCCTCTCATCTCACCTATGCAGGTCATCAAGAGACCTACCTCAGCTAGTCAAACTGGAGACTATTGCTTTCATAACAGAAACCCTTACCACATACGAAAACGATAAGTGAATCTGCGAAATCTACGAGCAAGACATACTTGAATACGACTTTTCTAAACATAAGAATGGAAGACCTATCTGTTACGGCAGAAATCATCTAATGTCTTTACCACCCGGAAAGTTTATTACCGGTGAAGGCGAACCTATGGACACCTCTGGCGGTGACCCTCCAGGTCCATTAAACCACCTCACGGAAATATTGGGAACATCAGCCGCCTTGGTATATTCGATAGATTCCAACACAGACTTACCTGCCTGTTCAGACATGGCCCCCAAACGCACACCATCACCATTCCCCAAAGGACATGGATTAGGGCCTAGAATGGCAGGAAGTGGTAAACGACAAGCATCACCACAACTGTTTGATACTGCATAGCGATTGTGGAGTTTAACGGCTAGAGCAGCCGCCGCAATACTACATTTTGATCAAAGGATAAGTACTAACCAGGTATACCTTGCGGATCCAACAGAGACAACACAAGGTTTGGTAGGAGAAATTGATGATCTCCGACAAGAAGCAGACGAGGGAAAGCAACTAAGTAAGGAGCAAATAATTGCTTTTGAAAGGCTAATCGTAACAGTGGAACAAGCCACGTCTCAAAGACAACAAGAACTTGTCGAGATAACACAAGCCCTGAAGAATGCCACTGATCGGCAAGGCCCTCACGAAGAGGTAAGCACCCAGTTACATGCTACCATCTGTAGACAGGGTGATGAATGGGTGAACTGAGACACCTATCTTGAACAAGAAGTAATAAGGCACAAGGCCAAGCACGCAAAGGACATAGCTGAGCTGCCACGAGTCATTAACAAACAAGCAGAAGCAGCAAAGGTTTCAGCAACTACACAATCTGACCAAATGTTGGAAATGATAAGGATGCTATGCACTCTCTAACCCACGCCAACAACCACAGTACCTCTACAACCAGCTCCTCAAGTCCCGGCAGCCCCTTACGCATGTCCGCCAGACAGAATAGAAAGCTGGATACGGGAGAGACAAGGACAGGAATGGCGAAATAAGGGCAAACAGCCAGCGGACAACTTGTTCAACACAGGCGACGACGGGAATGGAGGCCAAGGTCCACCAAAACCTCCTCCAAAGAATAACCTAGACCTCAGCGACCATGGATCGGAAGATGGACATGGCGGCGGTGGTGGTAGAGGAGGAGGTGGAGGTGGAGGCCCATCATGACGACCCGAACCAAGCAACCCCATTGACCCTCAAGGTGCAATTTTAGCACAAGCAATCGGCATAGCTATTGCCATGAATGGAAAACGGCAAGCAGAAGCACCCCAACAATTCAAAAACTGGAAGCACCAAAACATTAAACATTGGTTACTTCAATGCGAAGATTACTTTTGACGAAACCCCAATCAATGGAATTCCGACCAAGATCGCATCAAATACTTTCTTGGAAAAATGGATGGCGAAGACATCTCAGCCTTCGCACTCACATTTCGGATGAAAATGACCGGGGAACTAGGTCACCTAAAGGTCGAGGGATACGAATACTGGGAAAGATTTCACGCCCAGTGCATTATACGGTTTGCACTAACTCACGAGGGAGAAAGAGCCCTAGTGGCCATGGAAAAGGTTCAATACAAGAATAATATCGATCGATATCTCCTGGAAATGGAGAACCTTAACACCCATGTCAGTCTGAGTCGAATCGCATGGTGGCAAATGATAGAACGCCGACTTCCACAAGAAGCTTTACGACGACTATCAACAGAGGAGTACCACAGGGATGAGGACTGGATAGCTGCGGTACGAGAAGTCACTAGAAGAGAGAAGACTGTTTTAGCACAAGTCGCTTTGTGACATAATCATACCGACAATCCAAGAGGCGACTCCGGAGGGAAGAGGAAGAGAGAAGAAAGGGCTACACTAAAGCCCAAGAAAGCCTGAAAAGTATATTCAGCTGAGGAAAAGGCGAAATACAAGGCGAGCAATGAGGCGGAAAGGCAAGGAATAGGATCAGCTCCAGCAAAAGGAAAGGTAGAGCACATGGATTGGACTAGTGCACATAAGCAGATTAAAGAACCGGTTATACAAGCACGAAAAACAATAAACAATGCACTCGCTGTGGGATGAGCAACCACGCTTGGGCACAATGTAGGAAAGTACAGGTTTCAACGGTTGGATACAAAAAACTATACGAAAAGAAACCACCTCACTCTACCTCCCGGCAATGGAAAGCCACCCCTACAACCTCCTTTCGGCGACCTCAGACCTCTGCTCTGACCAGAAAAAGGACAAACGAAGAAGCACCCAGCGTCAACCAAATCGAAAGACCTTTGGCATGGGACTTCATGGATACGGAGGTTAATTAAATAACTTTAGGCACTGATGGCGACGGCATTTGGGTACTCAGAGGATGCCCTTCATCTGAAATCAAAATCAATAATTATGCGAGACTACTACGGTAGATTCGGGCGTACCCCTGGAGGCAAAAGAGAACAATGCAGAGAGAACTGGGGAAAGTAACATCCAGTACCCAGAAGAAGTAAAAGAGTTAGGATGGCGGTATGCAGAAAGGTCTTCTCTTAGCACGACCATTCCAGCGAGGACCCCAAGGAAAGGTGTAACTTGACAGCGTTTGAAAACACAGGGACTACAGAGAGCAGTCCTGAAGTACATACACCCATGACCAATGACGTGACTAGCATTGCACGTAAGTTGAGGTACCACAACGATGCTGAACGAATACAAGTTCAGGCTGGATGTTAGGAGTAAGATACCAGCAATCCAGACAAGACTCCTTTAGGTACATGTACAGCCCGAGATTATCATTACCGGGATGATAGATTGGATAGTCGTGCTGGCCAGGACCAAAGCAGGCCGGAGGTTATGGGAACTCCTCAGCAGGAGGTAAAGACCGCTAGTAGTAGGCTACCCAGTAACCGACATATTGACACGTTTCAGTTTGTCTGAGGAGACCTAAGTGGTCGAAACTACACTGGCGTGGTAACAAACATAAATTATCTACACTTGACCACGATACAAAATGACCGAACTTAAATGAAAACGCATAACTACATTGCCAGTTGGCAAGTGACTCAAAACTCAAATCTCCAGGCCTTCACATTACGATTGCCCAGAAGAGCACGCATATATTGAGGCAGCGGGAAAACGCATACTCATACAAGTACTTCTTGACTCAGGATCAAATATCTTTTTGATCAATAAAGACTTTGTCGAACACTTCAACATACCCTATGAGACACGCCAAAAAGCGTTAAATATTCTAGCTTTCGACAGAGAAGTTAACACTTCCAGTGGTAAGCGTTTTACCCATCCTATTTTACTTGAAATAGGAAATAATGGCCACTGAACCAACATATCATGTGAGATAGCGGCTGCAGGAAAATACGATATGATCATCCCATTTGGATGGTGGCATAGGGAACACCCTATAGCGAATATTACAGAACTAAAAACTTGGACATTCACGGAAAAATGCTGCGACGGGCATGTAGTGGACGAAGGGCTCGGGGACATGTTTGAATGGGACGAAACTGTGGCTTATGATGAAGAAGCCTAGTATTGCGGAAGAATTTGTCGGGCCGAAGATCTGAACCAAATATTGCTAGACGAATTACCCCAACCATACAAAAAGTATAAGGAGTTGTTCCTAGCGACAACGGTGGAAAAACTAGCCGAACCAGGAAAGTTCGAGCATGCAATTGACCTCAAACCGGGCGCTGAACCACCCTGGGGACCAATCTACCCTATGTCTGTCTACCAGTTGGACCTACTTGACAAGTACCTTAAAAGATTGCTTAAGGAAGGAAAGATTGTACACAGCCAGTCACCAGTAGGAGCACCGATCCTTTTCGTTCCAAAACCAGGTGGCGAATTACGTCTATATGTAGATTATCGTAACCTCAACAAACTTACGATCCTAAATAAATATCCATTACCACTAATGGGAGAACTAAAAGATCGGGTAGCAGGGGCCACGATATCCACCAAAATGGATCTAAAAGACAGTTACAACCTATTAAGAATCAAGGAAGGAGATGAGTGGAAAACAGCTTTTCGGACACGATATGGCCACTTTGAATACAAAGTCATGCCCTTCAGATTGGTAAACGCACCAGCAACCTTTCTGGCAATGATGAATGAAATTCTCAGAGAATACCTCGACCATGGCTTAGTAGTATATTTGGATGATATTCTGATCTACTCGAAAATGCTTGAGGAACACCAGGAATTAGTCACCAAAGTACTCGAAAAACTACGGGAAAATTGCCTTGCAGTATCTATCAAGAAATCAGTATTCCATATTGAATCAGTTGAATTCTTGTGATATATCGTTACCATCAGAGGTCTAACCATGAGTGAGAGAAAAGTGGAATCTGTCATGAACTGGAAACCGCCAAAGTCAGTCAAAGAAGTTCAGTTCTTCATCGGCTTTGCGAATTTCTACCGACATTTCATCAAAGGGTTCTCCGACATATGTGCACCAATCACGGAGACACTAACAGGGGACAAAGGGAATTGCTTTTGGGGACCAAAACAGAATAAGACGTTTGAAGAACTTAAGAAACAGTTTGTTACTGCCCCAATATTGGAACATTTTTACCCAGAAAGGGAGACAGTGGTAGAAACGGACAGCAGTGACTTCGCTCTCGGTTGGGTGTTATCCCAGTTCATGGAAAAATGGTTACACCCCATTGCTTTCCACTCGAGGAAACTGAACCTAGCAGAACGCAACTACCAAATTCACGATAAGGAACAACTCGCGATATTGGAGGCCTTCAAAGAATTGAGGCATTACCTTATCGGATCCGATAAACCAATCACGGTTTACACGGACCACCAAAATCTACAAAATTTCCTGCCTACAAAGGTTTGGAATAATAGAGATAAGATGGGCGCAATGACTGGCCGACTATAATTTCAGAATTGTATACCGATTAGGCGATGGAGGAGGAAAACCGGATGCTTTAAGCAGATGGCCGAAGTACCCTCCTAAGGAAAGAGCTAAGCATAGCAAACAGTCAATTTTGAAACAAGAACACTTCAAAGTATCACTCATTCACGAAGATGATGAAGAAGAAGGATACGCTTCAGGACCAAATCGAGCTGTTATACATGCTATCCGGATAAAACGACTCTCGTCAGAAGCAAAAATCCCCACAAAAGGATCTCGCTTAGCAGCAGGACACGACCTATATGCTGTTAACGAATTTACAATCCCAGCGCGAGGACCGATCATGGTAGAAACAGGAATAGCGATAGGACCACCACCAGGTACCTACGTGAGGATAGAGCCACGAAGTTAGTTGGCTAGCAAAAAGGGGATTGCTTTCAATGGAGGAGTTATTGACGCCGACTACACAGGGGAAGTAAAAGTCATCCTAGTTAATCGTAGTCAAGCAGACTACAGAGTCCAGAAAGGAGATCGCATCGCACAAATTATCGTCAAAAGCATTGATACTTCTGACATGATGGAGGTAAACAACCTAGACACTACTGAACGATCAGACCAAGGATTCGGCAGCACAGATATATCACCAAAGCGGACAGTCGCAGTAATGGAGTCAAAGCCTATGGTATGTTTTCTTCAAGCAGAGGCGAAGAACAATGAATACTTCGACCATGAAGATATAGAAAGACACCCCCGACTGATGAAGGAACATGTCATGATGTCGAGCGCCATTATCTCACAAGTAGAAATGTGGACATTTAATGAAGAGTTCATACAGGAAGTAGAGGGAGCAGGCAGAGGAGATGAAGAATGGTCGGAGAGAAGACAAGAGTTGGCAAAAGTGGAAGCAGAAGGAAAAGAAGCCCTGAAGAACTGGCAGATAAAGTAAGAATTACTCTACTACAAAAATCGGCTATACATTCCAGACAATGAAGAGTTACAAATCACTATCGCTAAAGGATGCCACTACTCACAGGGAGCGGGACATTTTGGACAAGAGAAAACCATTGAAATCCTTACGAGGGATTTTTACTAGAAAGAACTCACCCCTTGGATTAACGACTATGTATGATTATGGGATGAGTGCCAGCACAACAAATTCCCCAAACACGCACTATATGGCTAACTGCAACCACTGCAAGTTCCTTTCGCCGCATGGACATCTATGTCCACCGACTTCATCACTCAGCTACCAGAATCTTAAGGACATACCCAGATCATGGTAGTGGTGGACCGATTCACGAAGATGTCACACTTCACAAGGTTGAAGGAAAACGGAATGGCAAAAGATGTAGCAGATACATTCCTCCGACAGGTGTGGAAACTAAATGGGTTACCAACAGAAATCATTTCGGACATGGATGCTAAATTCTCAGGAGAATTTTGGAATCACTATGCATATTATTAGGTATTAAACGAAAGATATCTACAGCATATCATCCACAAACTGACTGACAAACCGAAAGAACCAAGCAAACCTTGGAAGGTTATCTACGCAACTTCGTCAAATATGATCAGAATAATTGGTATCAGTTGCTACCTTGGGCTGAACATGCCTACAACAACTCTGTGACAAGCGCATATGGAAAGTCCCCCTTCTACGCTAACTACGGTTTTCATCCTCAGACTGAGTGGATAAAAGAACGAGAAGCTCGCAATCCTAGAGCCAGCCTATATGCACACTAGATACAGACAAGGGATCAAAAGGCCAAAGTTGGGCTTGAAAAAACTTGGGAAGACATGATATGGTATTATGGACAAAAAGCGAGACAATAGCCGGATATCAAAATAGGCGACTTGGTAATGTTAAATGCAAAAAACATTTGAACCAAACGATCTACAAAAAAGCTAAGTCCTAAACTTTATGGGCCATTCAAAGTGTTGGAGATAAAAGGAGAATGAGCATTCAAGCTGGAAATCTCCCCACGTTGGAAAATCTATCCCATATTCCATGTCTCGCTACTGAAACCTTACCGAGCTTCTATACGAGAAGGAAGGGAACAACCACCACGGGTACCAGAAGATATCAAAGGAGATCTCGAATGGGAAGTGGAAAGAATCGTTAAAAGTGAAGTCATCACTTATACGAGAATAGTTGGAAGACGTAACAGGACATTCAAGGAACTCCGATATTTTGTGAAATGGAAAGGATGTGTTGAGGATGAAATCACTTGGGAACCCCCAGAAGGATTGGTCAACGCACAAAAAATTGTTGAAGGTTTTCACTGGCAGAACCTGGGAATGCCTGGACTGGCCGCGGTTGAATGCAGAAGAAAGATTTTCCTCATGTGGACAAGCAAACGCATGAGGTTTTTCACCCTACTGCTTCAAGTTCAAAAAGGAAGTTAAAGAAAGGATTTTTTGTACTTGTTAAAAATTACTAAAAAGGTGTGCAGGATGAAAGTTTAGAGGAGGGAGCTCGTGTTAGACATATTGGAGCCCCATGTACGCTGTAATGAATTCCAGCATAGGGACCTCTGAAGCGCACAGACCCCTGAGCACAGACCCTCAAAATACGCGACCATATTTTACTCATACCCCTGTGGCCCCGATGTTAGGACACTATGTTCTTTGAGGTACTTGTTGCAGCAGCGCTCGCACTCAGGAATTCCTCCCAGGGATCGCTAAACATACAACCATATACGTTGCGGCCGTCCGTCCGACCGGATGCTGTTCGCAGGATATATGAGAAGACAACCTAGCGAAAATTATGCAAGATATTCGGACTAAATCGGTCCACGTTGCATAAACTGATAGGCCCTCAAAGTCAAAGGTGGGAGGGAAACAAAAGAGTGGACGCACAAGCGAAATCAGTCCTCTGAGATAGGGGATCCAAACGCACATAGTGGGGATCAACGGTCCCACTCAGAACTAGTTAGAAAGGTAAAGGTGTTTGTGTGTTAATGGCCATTCGAGTGATTACGAGCAAAAGTCATACCAAAGCCTAATGAATACGCAGTCAGAAAGACCCGTAGCATTGAATGGCCTGACTACCAGAGGAGTTGGACACTTCTTACATGGTTTGGTGAAGAAAATTATTACGCTAGCTAGTCAGGCTGCGTGTACTTTGCACTCACCAATTATCGATGGTATTAGCACACCCTCTCGGTAATATGATGGTGTACGTCTTGATAATGTTAAGCGAATGACTGAATAGTTATCATGGGCAAAAGGTGTTCGCACTTTTCAAATAGTTAGGAATTAGTTAGTAGCTACTTAGTTAGTATGACTAGCGCTTGTAGCCCGCCAACACTCAGACGTGGAATATAAATATCGAAGTGCATCCCTAGCTTTACCAAGATCAAAAAAGCACTGAAGAAGACATCTTATCAATATAAAAAGTTATTACTCTAAGAAAATATTACAATCAAAACCCCACTTTTTATCAATCAATTACTTTACGAATAATTCTCGGATTATGCCTACGAGCCTTCCTTGACAATCTCTGTTTAAAGATAATATAGGCTTAGTCCGATAATAAGATACGATATCTGCTACCCCTAACACCTAAAGCCTACTGAGATATATATTGTACAATCCCCCCCATGTAGCAACTCCTTAAAGGTTGTGTATGAAACATTGTATATGTTCTAACATATTATATAGTCACTCAACAGAAGTGTTCATGATTTGTTAGATATGAGTCATGCCTCGCCAAAAAATACCTGAGTTGGATACTTGCAATGGCCATACAACACTCATGACACGGCAACTGTCTGCTTTTGTGTGATACCCAGTTTTCTATAACTAAAGCCTTTTTCTATTGCTCTTTTAAATATCTCCCAAACTAAAGGCAGCACCTCAGCGAGCCTCTTATTGACACCCTGTTTTCCTTTTTGGGTATTTTCAATTTTTGGGTACTGCTGATGCAACCTCTTCTTAAGCTCCACCCATACATGCTCAATAGGATTTAGGTACAGTATTAGGAAGCTCTTCATTGTAGACTAGGGCTGGCCAATGAGAGATACTACTTGGGCAATGGATTCCAGGCAGTGGAAAAATGCCAGAACTATAATGTTCTCTGAATTTGGCATTTCACACTGCACAGTTCTGGGGAGTTCTTTTTTTTTTTAGGTGCATATTTAGCACCTCTTGATCAATTCACCATGCCTTCTTCTGCATCTGTTACTTTTTAGTTCCCTAAAATATTCCAAGATTAGAAATAGTTCAGGTGTTGTAACAGTGGAGTTTTTCTTACTGGTTAGGTCACAGCAAAAGCACATTGATCATACTAGTGTAAAAGCTCACTTATAATGAACCTGCTCGGGCTGGTTGTACAGTGAAATCAGATCCCCTTGTGGATGGAGAGCTCGCAAACAGGGGTAAATGACATAAGCTAGCCTCTTTAGAAGCCCCTTGGCTATTCAAAGTACCAGAAAATACTGCACGAACAGCCCAGACGTGTTCGTTAAAACTGAGTTTTTACCATACATTTGCTAAAAATCTGAGGCTAACTCATGTCATTAACCATGATAAAAAGGTGCGAAATTTGCACACAAATTAGAGGATAGAAGGGATTAAAGGCTCAATAGTCAAAGACTTTAGTTATGAAATACTTGAGTATCGCACAAAAGCACACCCTTGCCGTGTCATGAGTATTGGGTGGCCATTGCAAGCACTCAAAATTCTTTTTTTTGGCAAGACATGACTAATATTTGACAAATTAAGAACACTTCTGTTGAGTGACTGTTCCTTTCCTGTTCAGGTATCAAGTGTACAATTATACAGTAAAAAAGTACATCCCCACACGTGTGTGAGAATAGCAAACATAGAGTTCACTAGAATGATATTTTTTCTATAATAGTAGAAGCAATCAGCAGAGGACTTGACTCGGAGAGTTATTCATACTTAGCAGTTGTTAACAAGGGCTCCAGTTTGAAGTGTTATGGTGGGCCCTCGATGTGTAACTTTTGATTGATCGCGATGATGTTTTCCAGAGCTTAACCTAAGTCCACTTTTGCTTTTTAACGCAGGGCAAACTACCACCGGTCTTTCTCATCACGCTCTCATCTTCTCGCTCTCAATACTCTTTCTATCATCATATACAAGTCGCTCAGTTTCCCGACCCCCCATGGCACTCCCTTCTTTTGCCCATTACTGAAGCAAAAGACGAACACCTTTTTCTTGCTCGGCTACTCTCCCGACACACTCCTCAATCTGCCTACCCCACATGTTTTAGTACTTATTGAAGTAGGGCATATAAGGTATCACACTACTAGTAATAGTAAGTTAGCATCTTCAGATCCATCTTTCCTTTTATTTGCCTCCATCATACCTCCAAATCATATGCCTAAAAATCATATGCCCAAAATCATATTCACAAACAAACCTTGCTGAATAGAATTGCCACTTCCCTGAGCAATGACATCCGCTTATAAGTGGAAACCGCTTCTGGCGGGCACTTTAGGCCACTCTGTTAATCCTGAAACAATCCACCGGAACAAGTATAGGGCGAACCTCAGCCATGTGGAAACTGCCTTTGAACATGCATGGGCAAACGTGGGAAATCGCCTGAAGTAATACCGTGATTCCCGAGAATATATGATGAGTACCAGGCGTTCGACGATGAGACCAAAGCTGAGGTAGATCAGGAAATGATTGTTGGAGAGAACGAGATCCTGGAGTAGGAACGCGAGGCAATCTTGGCCGATTGGCTGCGATACTATCCAAATCAGTTTGATCAGGATGGCTTGCCTCTCGTCAATCAATTCCTATTGAAGTTGATTCCCTGCCCAATTCACCAGCTCCATTGGTCAATCCATTACCAAAATTGAGTCGTGTAGCATGAGTGAAGAGCCTGCTTGACTGTGTGGTTAAGCGACTGAGAAGTTCATCCATGGGGGCTACGCTGCAGGTAGACCCACCACTGAACCCTCCACCTTCTCCTTCATCTACTACCACCCACTTACTTAATCTTCAGGGGCAAAGTAGTTCATTCAGTACATATGGGGCTGCAGGATCTCTGGTTGCTGCTAGTATTGAACCCACTGCGGGTTGGCTAGGGCTGCTACATTTGGCACCAGTTGTACGAGAGAGCCTATCTCGGGGCGCACTAGGTTCAAGATAAGATTTGGAAGACGATACAATCGTCCAGAAGGGAGTAAGTAATTTTTAAACTCTGTCTTATCAGCTAAGAGATCCCCTTACTAATATTTAGACTTATTTACCTCATACAGGTCCCTCAATGCCTACCGGGAGAGAAGACCCTACTTCTGAGTACCAGTTTACTGTGGATGATATGGAAGGAGATTTGGATATAATGGTCTGAGAGGATCAGCGCGATGAAAATTGTAGACCTTTGATTGACTGGGTGAATTCTGTTGAGTGGCTATTGCTTAACGCAGAGGGCTATGAGAAGTGGGAGGAGGATGGGGAGTATCAAGATGTAGATTTCATTAATCTATACGAGCCTGAGGAGGAGGATGACAATGGCTTGAAGGATTCTGATGAGATCTATGGTGCAGAGAAGATCTACGAAAGAGAGGAGGAGGAGGAGGTAATGGAAGATGACGGCGACAATGACCAAAACGACAACTACCAGTGGAATGGGGAGCAAGAACACTCATCTCACAATCTTAGTTAGTCTGAGAATGGTAACATCGGTATGATAGGGGCAGGTGAAATCTCTGGCTGAAGTGTGGGAAGGGCAAGCCTGGACTTAGATCAGTCTCATTCTATATCTTCTACCCGTGGGCTATATGTTCATGCTGCAGAAAACTGTTTCTGGGGTAGCACTCAAGAGATTGGAGAGAGATTGCTTGGGTGGGCTATGACCCCCAAGGATTTCTTGATCAGTCCAGAAGACCAACAAGACCGTATGGAAGACATTATTACCAAGAGAACGCGGTTATTCGCTGGTAATGCCCATCTTATAATTGATCTCGAGAAGGCTGCTAGGGACGATACTGAGGAATAAGGAATTTACCTTGAAGAGATGGATAGAATTGATCGTGAGATGAATGGGCAAGCTCTCCTCAACATGTCTTGGTAGCAATTCTCTCATCCTGTGCAAAAGGAGCCTGAGAGCTAGGAGGTTCTATTTCCCCTATTTCTTTTGCCGTCTTCTCAGGGTTTCTTTTCCTCTCTTGCCTGAGTTCCTCTATACCTTACTCTTCTCCGGGTTTCCTTTTCTCTCTTGCCTGAGTTTCTGTATGCCTTACTCTTGTTATCTCAGTTACCATACCTTACTCTACCCCCACCCTCACCCCCCCATTTATCCTGATTATGATTTCCTTACTTTAGGCGCATAGTTGACACATATTCTTTTTCCCATGTCTAACAAGTACCTGGATGCTTTCTCCTTTTGATTTTTTCTCAGCATTTGATAAATTTTTCTTCTACTTGGTTACTCTGGATGCCCAGAGCTGACACTCATCACAATTTGATTTCGTTTGTTATAGTTTCTAGCTTCTAAACGGATTCCACTTTTCTGTGTACTTAGACTCAATGATCTGGATTGCTCTTTACGGATTCATTAGATAGTGGTTTAGAAGTATAGAATCAATTCCTCACACCGATAGATAACTCCTCAGAATGTATTAAAATTATTGATAATCTGTACTGTGAGAGCTATCCCAGTCAAAACGTATATGCTGAAGCTATACACTTAAATTATACGCTCAGACCACACTTCACATCGGCAAAAAATCTGCCTGCGTCAGATATGTCGGCGTTGCGTTCTAATGCAAGTGACGCCTTTCTTCTGTCCCTGCATCCTGTGCATCCTGTGCTACATCGCAAGCATTCTTCGCTTCCTCTGCATCATGACTCGTCTCGTAACCCTCCGTTCCTTCCTGATAGGATGTCGCCTTTCCCCAGTGTCCTGATGACCTGTCAGCTATAGTTCCTCTTCTCCGTATCCTGATGGATTCCTGTGGTCCTGTTATAATCCACTCCTCTCCGGGTGATACTTGCAGCAGGTAGCCACTATGCCTAATGGCGATCACACTTTCCCCCATCGTACGATGATAGCTGAGTCTCCAAGACCCCTATCTGATACGATCGATCGCTTATTCCTTTCACGAGATACTCCTGATCTCGGACCCGGTAGTTGCAAAGATATAAAGAGTTGGTATTGAAAGTATAGTGTAGATAATAACTTAGATGGTTGCGTAAAGAACTCTCAACTAAGAGGCAGTTTCTTTTTATTTATTTTTATCTCTCTTTTTATTTTGTTTTACTAAGCCGGTAGCTGACTAGGTACAAAGTCTCTACAGCCGTAGGCCGCTGATGTCGACAAAAAACCTCCCACTACAGTCCATCCTGAGCCCACAATGCTAAAACCCTCTGACCCTGCCCGACGAACATAACTACTTTGAAATGATGGTAGAAATCAAACGCCCAGTACAATGGGTCGAAACCACAAAGGAAACCACGGGCCTGAATACCATGGACCAATAACCTCCACAGACATGCACCCCTAAAGACAAGCCCCCAAACGACAGTGAGAAACCTATGAAACCAACAAAGTAAACTTCAAGCCCAATCTAGAAATCCCAACCCCATAGAGAAAAGGGTGGATGTACCAACCCACAAGAGCACACACAAGGAACATAGAGTTCGGAGCATATTGCCCGGCAGCGAGAGTCGAGACGAAGAACAGCGGGATATCCTTATAACTTAGCTAGTTGCGGCCGAGATGTGTAGCGAGTGAAGTGAGGCCCAAGGGCTACCGGAAACACAGCGGAGTGGAGAAATGCATAACCCACTAGAGACAGGGTCAGAGGCGGTTGCCTGAACACCCTAGGAACCAGACAGTTTCACCCACACGCACGCGGCCATGTGAGATCCCAGGTCTAGACCATCATATAGAGACAGAGGCTGGCGGAAAAGGAGTGACTTGTAGCTGTAACAGAGCAACTGGACGAGACCGACGAAGGAGTAAGGAGGGGTAGACCCAACACCGAGAAGCACAAAGCAAAGGACCACCAAGGGATCACACTTTTTCGACAATGCGACCGTACTGTCCGAAGCGCTCAGGAGATAGTGCAATACCAGAGAGCAGAGCCACCGGGGCCACTAGTTCACCGATAACCCGAAGCTGCGCTATGCTTATGGCGATGGGGAGGAGTTGCCGACCGTGCAAATGCTAAACGAGGGCAGCAAAACAAGTGCAGAGAAGGCGGCGGCGGAGCGCGACTGTGAGACCCCGTAGACAAGAGCACCCAAATACTTAAGCCATCAGAAGGGAAACAGAGGGAGGAGAGGGGGGTAGTAGCTTCACCCTCCTAGGCAACGAGGCCATCAGAAGAGGGGAGAGGGTGAGATTCCTCACGATGATTTCACCGGAGTAGTGATTTGAATATAAAGGAAAATAGAAGAGATGGTTCGTGCTCAACTAAGAGGCCTTTTTTTCTTTTTTTCTCTTTTTTTTTATCATGCATTCATTGTTTTAAGGTACAAAAAGCTTCGTGCAGTGGTGAGCTATGGAAAAAACAAAACCTATAAAGCAAAAACAAATAACAAAAGAAACCTTTTCCTCCACCCCTTTGTTGTACTAAGATAAGAGATCAAAACCGTCGACCTCAGCAGTCAAAAACTTAAGTAAAGTAGGGAAGTATAACAACATCAAACGAAAGAAAAAAATAAATTCTTCATAACCGCTGTCACTGAGGGGGGGCAGTGGGGGGGTACGGGGGCTGAAGCGTCCTGGGGACTCTGGCCGGGGTTGGGGTGCGAGGGGGAGTGGCGGTCGGGGGGAAGGGGGGAGAGTCGGGAGGGAAGCCCGTGCGTGTATCTAGGATTAACCGTCGAAGTGCTGAGAGGGTGTGGGGTTCGTTCCATAGGGGGCTGTCATGCGAGAGGCTGTCGGCCGATCTTAGGTAACGGCGTCTGGCTACGCTTTTGGCAGGGCAGAGGAGTATGGCGTGCTCGAAGGTCTCGGGTCCTTCTTGGCAGTGAGGACATGTGAATGAGCGATTCGTATCGTCGTACCAGGAAGGGTGGGCCCGGAGGTAGCTTTTGCCTGCCCGCATCTGGTGTATGCGGCCGGCGGTGTATTTGTCAAGGCCCATGAAAGGGTGGGGGGTGAGCGAGGGGGGGAAAGGATTGCTTGGAGGCGTGGGGAGGGACTCTTCCCAATCTTTCAGGAACAGGTTCTTTGCTCTCTGGCGGAGGGATGTATATGTGCAGGCCATGAGAGCTGGGGGGGGATGTTTTCCGAGCTGGCGGAGGGGGTCTTGAGGATGAGCTGGTAGCGGGACAGGCCTTCCATTAGGGTGAGGGTGTTGTGGGCGAGTGCGTTGATGTGGAGGTGGTTTCTGAGTGGGGGTTAGGGGACAGGGGTTCTCCTGTTCAGGGGAAGGTAGACAGAAGTGAGGCCAATCGTGAGGGGGCGGTTTGTGTCTTCTGATCTGTAGGTGGATAGAAAGGGAGCGGAGCGGGGGAGCCGGGCCGTGGCCGGGTTGAGGGTTGGGGGTGTACAGCAAAGTCGTAGGGCTGCCAAGCGCCTCTTGTGACAGCAGTATGCGGCAATGGGGGAAAGGCAGGATTCTCTCCCCAGGATGGGGGTAGGGGTGGAGAAGAAGCAGTTTATGACCCACCTCTGTACGTGGTGCCAGAAGGTGTTCATGCGGTCGGTTGAGTGGAAGTTCGGGACCAGGAGGTCAGTGCCGTACGTGAGTATAGGGAGGAGAAGGCCCATGGCCAAGCGGTAGGTGAGGAAAGGGTGGACCCCGGCCCCGGTGGAGGCCAGTTTTCTCCCGAATGCAAAAGCCACGTTGGCCAGGGTGAGGCGTCTCTGGAAGTGGAGCATGGAGTTGAGGGGGGGGGAGAACCAGTATCCGAGCCACCTCACAACCTGTGTGGGGCAGAAGACCTGGCCGTCCAGTGCAATGGGTAGGTCGCAGATGGGGGAGTTCCTTTCACTGGGGGAGCGCCAATGCATCAGTTCAGTTTTGGGGACCAAGAAGGCCACTCCAAGCCGGGCTGCTCTGGCTGAGAGAGTCTTGTACAGCCACTGGAGGCGTCGGATGTTTGAGCGGTAAGAGTGGGAGGCAACCGTCACGGAAAAGTCGTCTACATATGATACCAGGAGGCCTTTAGGCACACTGATGTGGAGGGGGGAGACGTATATGAGGAAGAGGAGGGGGGAAATTGGAGACCCTTGGGGGGGTGCCTACTGACACCGGGGCAGCCTGTTTGGGGGATCCTTGGTAGAGAAGGGTACAGGTCCAATCCGAAACGAATGAGGACACCCAGTCGACCATGTAGGATGGGACGTTCTTGCGTAGAAGAATTTCTCGGAGGAGGGTGGAGTTGACGTTGTCAAAACCAGCTTTTATGTCTAGGAATAGGGAGGAGACCATGCAGTGGGTGCGTTGGAGGGTCTTGACCTCATGCGTAAGTGTTGCGCAGGCGTCGAATGTCCCAAGGCCAGGGATCGAGCCGCACTGGTTCGAGTGAACTAAGCCTACTGACCTGACTAAAGATAGGAGGCGAGCAGCCATAACCCGTTCGAGGATTTTCGAAATCGTGCGTAGGAGAACAATAATGCGAAAGGAAGAGGAGGAGTCGTAGGAGGGTTTTCCGGGTTTGTCCAGGACCACGCTGTTTGTGTGTTTGAGGGAGTGGGGGTGGAAGCCGTACGTTAGGAGAGGACCCAGAAGGCTTGTTAGGATGTCGGTGATAAGTTTGTGGACTTTCTTCCATACGCCGTAGGGTATCTCGTCTGGTCCGGGTGCTGAGGAGCTGGACGACTTGGAGAGTGCGTGGGACACCTCCTGTTTGCTGAGGGGGGGGCAGTCATGGAGGGGGAGAGTCTACCCCTAAGGGGAGGTTCGCCCTTCGGAGAGAAGAAGTGTGCCAGGAGTGCTTGGTTAATCTCTGGAGGGGTGTTGGCGTTGGGCAGGGTGGGGAAGCGAGGGGTTTTGCGGAGGGAAACGATGTTTTTTACTGTCTATATGTTATTGGGGGTGGTCTTGGACAAGAAGTCGGACCAATAGGTGTTCCTGACGTGTTTGACCGCTTTGAAGTAGGCTTTTCTAGAGAGCCTAGCCGTTTGTAGGACATGGTGGGTGCGTGTCTTTTTTGAGGTTCGGGAGGCTTTGTGGTATTCCATTCTCAGGTCTGTGAGTAGGGGCTTCCACCAAGGCTTTCATTTGGTTGAGGGGCGCGAGACAGGGGCGGCGACCTTGAGGCGGGAGGTGAGGTTGTCGAGGTAGGAGCTGAACCATTTGTTGAATTGGAGAGGTGATGGCCGGTGGGGTAGTGGTGGTACTGAGAGGGCCTTGAGGGGCTCTTCCAAAGTTTGCCAGTCGAGATCGTCCCATTTGAGGCATGGTGGGAGAATGTGCTTGTAAGAGGGGGCGATGGAGATTAGAATGGGGACGTGGTCAGAGCCCGTGGCGGGGAGGGCGTATGCGTCCCATTCTAGGGCGGCGGTATGTAGAAGGCGGTTTGCAAAGGCAAGGTCGATGACGCTGGGCCGCTTAGACCCAGAGAAGGGGTAGCGTGTGTAGACGCCGGGGGTGTTAATACACTGGTACCCCAGCTCCGAAGCCAATTCGCAGTAGGGGGTGAAGGCGCGGGATTCTTGGGAGGAGGGGGTGCGTAGGGGGTCGACCGGAGGGTCGTGTATGTTGAAATCGCCCACTGGGAGGTGGGGGAAGCAGAGGAGGGTGAAGAGTCAGTCCGGGGGGACTGTGTGTGGGAGGGGGGTTCTGTTTCTGGAAAAGGTGTTGGAGATTCTGACGCTAGGGTAGGAGGCGCCGAAGCAGCCTTGGGGGGTAAAAATATCCAGGTACATGTAGTCTTCCGAGTTATACCCGAAACCTAGGAGGATTGTGTGGTTGACAAAAAAATCAACGAAATATAACATGCTACTTTGGGGGTAGCAGAGGGGGGGCAGAAGGATTTATACCCGGCGTAAGCCAGGAAAAAGCCTCTTGAGGAAGGGGGATCTTGTAAAAAAACAAATTGTAGGAGGGAGTTGACCTTGAAGGACGAAAAGAGGGAAAGAAACACATCCCAGCTTCCCAGGTTGTTGTGTTGAACGAGTGTGATTTTTCGGTCCGGGGCCAGCCCTTCGTGGTGGGGGGTAGGGTGTCTAATCATTACCGGGACGAACCCGACGTTTGGCAGGGGTTTTAGGGGGCATTGCTTGGCCTGTGGGAGCAGGGCCTACAGAGCCTGTAGATTGGTAGGCGGGGGTGACCAGTGGGCGGGGGGTGGCCAGATCGACACCATGGGTTGGTCGGGGTTCGGGAGTAGAGGGTGCCGGACGGCCATCCTCTTCCATATCCATGGATTCCTCACCATCGGAATCGGAGGAGCTGACTGACTCCGGGGGAGCCACAGGTCTGGGGGGGGGGATGGGGCAAGCCTTGCACTCTTTCTCATAGGCTGTATGGTCACAGCCGCAGTTCACGCAGTGTGGAGGAGAAGTGGGGCAACAATTCGCAACAGGTCTTTCGTTGCCTCCTTTATGGAAAGTAGGGTTTTGGCAGCGGTGGGCCGCACTTGTGTGGTGAAGGGCGCACAGGGGACAGGAGGGGTGGTCTCATTTGCATCGGGCAGAGACGTGGCCGAACCGGCAGCAGTTCGTGCATTAGGTATATCTGTTGGCAGAGATAGCTTTCTCCACTTTGAGGCGGTTGGAGTAGAGGAAGATGGAGGGTGATAGTTTTGGAACATTGTTGGTGTTGACAGAGAAAACCACGGAAAGTGCTTCTTTGGCGGTTCGAGTAGCTCGATCTGGGTTAAGGTATCTGGCCGAGATGATCGTGATCTCTTTCGCATGGTGGATGGACTTCCTGAGGGTGGGGAGGAGCTGGTTGTTGTCATCGGGCATCTCATCGGTGGGGATGCTGTGTATGACCAGTTGTATTTCGGTGGGCGCGAGGCAGAAGGCGAGCCATGGGTTATCACCTGTGGGGTAAGACTGGTTGAGGCGGCTGGTGAGGGCCTCAAAGTAGGAAGCGTAGGCCGAGGCGGGTGTTGAGGGGTCAGTGCATGTGAGGGAGACGGCACCTCAGTCATTGGCTTTGGCGAAGAGCCCTTTGGGGAGGAGGCAGTTGGAGTCAGAAAGGACATCGGCAACGATGTCTGGCAAGGAGCAGGTAATCCTGGCGGCTCTCATGTGGGGAGCGGGGGTGGAATGGGGGGCAAAGAAGCGTCTGGAGGCGAAAGGTAAGGGGGCGTGGGCCTTGGGGTTCTTATCTTCCCCTCTCGCAACTTCTGATGCTTTGGCCTGTCGGGGTTGTTTTGCTTTGTTGGCATTGTTTGCACTGGCCACTTGGGCATAAGAGGGGAGAGACTTTGGTTTGTAGTCAGGGTGGAGAGTGGCATCGGTGAAATGTGATAGGTCATATCGACCGGCACCGAATTCGTCCGCCTCCCAGGAGTGGGGGAAGCCCTTGGCATACAGCTCGGGGTTGCTGAACATTTTCTTCAGCCTGGTGTCATAGTTGGGGCAGTGAACTGATGGGTCCACCGTGGGGTCTGGGTGGGGTGTGGAGGTGGTGAGGGATTTAGATGGGTGAGGGACGCCACGTGTTCCTGCTCTGGCATCTGATTGGGTGGGGCCGGAGGGGTTGACTGGTGGGGGTAGGGGGTGGTGTTGAGGGGTTGGGGTGGGGGCTGAAACATGATGTGACAGGTCGCGCAGTGAGGCGGTAATGGGGGCCAGGTCTTCCGGTGTAACCGCTGCGTTGGCTAGGTGGAAGGAGAGGTCATGTATTTGGGAGCGGAGGTCTCCGTTCTCGCTTCTGAGTTCGGAGACTTGGGAGGAGAGGGTGTTGAGTTGGCCAGCAATGACTGCGATGCCTGAGATGGCTGAACATAGCACAGCGAGGATGGATCCTTCTCCCGGGGAGATGGTTTGGAGGCTCTCGAGGGAGAGGTCTGGTACCAAGTGTGGGGTGAGCTGGAGATTGTCCATCTTCGGCGAGAAAGTTTCGCTGAGGAAATTGAGGGGGGGAGGGGTTCTTCGCTGGAGAGGGGGAGGAGGGTACCGAGGGGATAGGATGTTGTTGAGGGGTGGTGGACCTTGAGATGGCAGTGGCTAAGGCCAAGTTGCAGGGGGGAAGGGGGGGACATCTGTCATGGGACGGTGTTGGGTGGTTATTCGCTGGGGAGCGTTCCGCATGCAAGCCGGCTTTGTAGAAGTTTTGCAAATATAGGGGGGGGAAAATAGAGGACGAGGAGCATGGCTCAACTAAGAGGCCTCTTTTATTTATTTTTTTATTTTTTTATTTATTTTTTATTTTTTTATATCATGCATTCATTGTTTTAAGGTACAAAAAGCTTCATGCAGTGGTAAGCTATGTCAAAAACAAAACCTATAAAGCAAAAACCAATAACAAAAGAAACCTTTTCCTCCGCCCATTTGTTGTACTAAGATAAGAGGTCAAAAACCGTTGACCCTGGCAGTCAAAAACTTAAAATATAGTAGGGAAATATAACAATATCAAACCAAAATAACATGAAGAAATTCTCGTAACCGTTATCGTTGCGGTGGGGGCCGTGGGGGATAGGGGGGCTGGAGCCTCCTGTAAGCTCAAGTCGGGGTTGGGGTGCGGATGGCAGGGGAGGGCGGGGGAGAGGGCGGGGAGTCTGGGGGGAAGCCGGTACGGGTATCTAGGATAAACCGTCGAAGAACTGAGAGAGTGTCGGGTTCATTCCATAGGGGGCTGTCCTGCGAGAGGCTGTTGGTCGATCTTAGGTAGCGGCGTCTGGCTTGGCTTTTGGTAGGGCAGAGGAGTATGGCGTGCTTGAAGGTTTCTGGTCCTTCTCAGCTGTGAGGGTAGGTTGGTGAACGGTTTGTATCGTGGTACCAGGAAGGGTGGGCCCGGAGGTAGCTTTTGCCTTCCCGCATTTGGTGTATGCGGCCGGCTGCGAATTTGTCTAGGCCATGAACGGATGGGGGGAGACCGAGGGGGGGAAAGGATAGCTCAGAGGCGTAGGGAGGGATTCTTCCCAATCCTTTAGAAGCAGGTTCTTCGCCCTCTGGTGGAGGGCTGCATATGTGCTGGCCATAAGGTCCGGGAGGGAGATGTTCTCCGAGCTGGCGGGGAGGGTCCTGAGGATGAGCGGGTATCTTGACAGTCCCTCCATTAGGGGAAGGGTGCTGTGGGCAAGTGCGTCAATAGGGAGGTGTTTTGTGAGTGGGGGGAGGGGACAGGTGTCCTCCAGTTCAAGGGAATGTATACCGAAGTCAGGCCAATCGTGAGGGGGCTGTTTGTGTCTTCTGTTCTGAAGGTAGACAGGGAGGGGGCGGAACGGGGGAGATGGGCCCTGGCCGGGTTGAGAGTTGGGGGTGCACAGCATAGTCGAAGGGCTGCCAAGCGCCTCTTGTAACGGCAGTATGCGGCGATGGGGGGAAGGCAGGATTCTATGGATAGGATGGGGGTAGGGGTGGAAAAGAAGGAGTTTGTGACCCACCTCTGTACGCGGTGCCAGAAGGTGTTCATGGGGTCAGTTGAGTGGGAGTTCGGGACCATTATGTCGGCGCCGTATGTGAGAATTGGGAGGAGGAGGCCCATGGCCAGGCGGGGGCTGAGGAAGGGGCGGACCCCAGCTCCTGGGGAAGCTTGCCTCCTGATGAATGCAAAAGCCGCATTGGCCAGGGAGAGGTGCCTCTCAAAGTGGTGTATGGAGTTGAGGGAGGGTGAGAACCAGTAGCCGAGCCACCTCACTCCCTGCGTGGGGCGGAAGACCTGGCCGTCCAGGGCGATTGGTAGGGCGCAGATGGGGGAGTTCCTTTTGCTGAGGGTGCGCCAGTGTATCAGTTCCGTTTTGGGGACCGAGAAGGCCCCCCCAAGTCGGGCTGCTTTGGCGGAGAGAGTCTTGTACAGCCCCTGGAGGCGTTGGATATTGGAGTGGTATGAGGGGGAGGTGACCGTTACAGAAAAGTCATCGACATATGATACCATGAGGCCCTTGGGCACATTGATGTCGAGGGGTGAGACATATATGAGGAACAGGAGTGGGGAAATTGGAGACCCTTAGGGGGTGCCAACTGACACCGGGGCGGCCTGTTTGGGGGAGCCTTGGTAGAGCATGGTGCATGTCCGGTCCATGAAGAACGAAGATACCCAGTCAACCATGTAGGATGGGACATTCTTGCCTAAGAGGATTTCTCGGAGGAGGGTGGAGTCTACATTGTCGAAACCAGCCTTTATGTCTAGGAATAGGGAGGAGACCATTCGGTGGGTGTGTTGGAGGGTCTTTACCTCCTGGGTGAGTGTGGCGCCGGCATCGAAAGTCCCAAGGCCTGGGAGCGAGCCGCACTGGTTCGGATGGAGCAGGCCTACTGACCTGGCTAGGGTTAGGAGGCGGGAAGCCATAACACGTTCGAGGATTTTGGAGATCGTGCGTAGGAGAACTATAATGCGAAAGGAAGAGGGGGAGTCGTAGGAGGGCTTTCCAGGCTTGTCCAGGGCCACACCATTTGCATTTTTCAATGAAGGGGGATGGTAGCCTTACATTAGGAGGAGGCCTAGCAGGCTTGTCAGAATGTCGGGGTTGAGTTTGTGGACTTTCTTCCATACCTCATAGAGTATGTCGTCCGGCCCAGGCGCTGAGGAGCTGGATGATTTGGAGAGTGCGTGGGACACTTCCTCCCCGCTAAGGGGGGGGTGGTCGTGGACGAGGAGAGTCTACCTCTGGGGGGGGTTGGCCCTTCAGGGGGAAGAAATGTGCCAAGAGTGCTTGGTTAATCTCTGAAGGGGTGTCGGCGTTGGGGAGGGTGGGGAAGCCAAGGGTTTTGCGGCGGGAGACGATCTTCTTTGCCGTCTATATGCTGTTGGGGGTGGTCTTGGCCAAAAAGTCAGACCAATAGGTGTTTCTGGCGCGCTTGATCGCTTTGAAATAGGCTTTTCTAGAGAGCCTGGCGGTTCGTAGGGCTTGGGGGGTGCGTAGTTTTTTCGAGGTCCTGGAGGCCTTGTGGTATTCCTTTCTCAGGGCTGTGAGTAGGGGGGTCCACCAAGGCTTTGATTTGGTTGACGGGCGCAAGATAGGGGCGGCGACGTTGAGGCGGGAGGTGAGGTTGTCGAGGGAGGAGTTGAACCATTTATCGAATTGGTGAGGGGATGGTCGGGGCGGCGGTGGTGGCACTGAGAAGGCCTTGAGGGGGTCTTCCAAGGTTTGCCAGTTGAGGTCATCCCAGTTGAGGTGTGGTAGAGGCACTTACTTATAGGAGGAGGCAATGGAAATCAGGATGGGGTAGTGGTCAGAGCCAGTGGCGAGAAGAGTGCCTGCGTCCCATTCCATGACGGCGGGAGCATAAGGGGGTTTGCAAAGGCAAGGTCGATGACGCTGGGCCGGTTAGGTCCAGAGAAGGGGAAGCATGAGTAGACGCCGGGGGTGTTGATGCACTGGTAACCCTGTTCCAAGGCCAATTAGAAATAAGGGTGGAGGTGCGGGATTCTTGGAAGGAGTGGGTGCGGAGGAGGTCGACCGAGGGGTAGTGTATGTTGAAGTCGCCCACTGCGAGGTGGGGGAAGTGAAGGGGGGTGAAGATTCTGTCCGGGGGGACTGTATGTGGGAGGGGGGCTCGGTTTCTGGAGTAGGTTTTAGAGATCCTGAAACGAGGGTGGGAGGCCCTGAACTAGCCTTTGGGGGTAAAAATATCCAGGTACATGTAGTCTACCGAGTCCTGCTCGAAACCTGGGAGCATTGTATTGTTTGACAAAAAACTTAACGAGACATAACATGCTACCTTGGGGGTAGCGGAGGGGGGACAAAAGGATTTATACCAGGCGTAGACCGGTAGAAAGCCTTTTGAGGAAGGCTGGTCTTGTAACAAAACAAATTGCGGAGGGGAGTGAACCTTAAAGGACGAAATGAGGGAAAGAAATACATCCCAGCTTCCCAGGCTGTTGTGTTGAATGAGTGTGATATCTGGGTCCGGGGCCAGCCCTTTGTAGTGGGGGGTAGGGTGTCTAATCATCACCGGGACGAACCCGACGTTTGGCGGGGGTTTTAGGGGGCGCTGCCGGGCCTGTGGAAGCAGGACCTACAGAGCCTGTAGATTGGCGGGCGGGGGTGACAACTGGGCGGGAGGTGGCCAGATCGACATCATGGGCTGGCAGGGGTTCGGAAGTAGTGGGTGCCGGACGGCCATCCTATTCTATATCCATGGATTCTTCACCATCAGAATTGGAGGAGCTGACTGACTCCACAGGAGCCACAGGTCTGGGAGGGGGGAAGGGGCGATCCTTGCAATCTTTGTCATAGGCTGTATGGTCGCAACCACAGTTCACGCAGTATGGAGGGGAAGTGGGGCAGCAGTTTGCCACGGGTCTTTCGTTGCCTCCTTTGGGGCAGGTAGGGCTTTGGCAGCTGTGGGCCGCTTTTGTGTGGTGAAGGGCGCACAGGAGACAGGAGGGGTGGTCTTGTTTGCATCGGGCTGAGGTGTGGCCGAAATGGCAGCTGTTTGTGCATTGGGTGTATTTGTTGGCGGAGATGGCTCTCTCCACTTTGAGGTGGTTAGAGTAGAGGAAGATGGCGGGTGATAGTTGTGGAACGTCGCTGGGGTTGACGGAGACAACCACCGAAAGCGCTTCTTTGGCGGTTCTAGCAGCTCGATCAGGGTTAAGGTACCTGGCCGAGATGATTGTGACCTCTTTCGTGCCATAGATGGATTTCTAGAGAGTGGGGAGGAGCTGGTCATCGTCATCGGGCATCTTATCGGTGGGGATGCTGTGTATGACCAGTTGTATATCGGATGGTGCGAGGCAGAAGGAGAGCCATGGGTTATCGCCTGTGGGATAAGACTGGTTGAGGCGGCGGGTGAGGGTCTCACAGTACGCAGCGTAGGCCGAGGCAGGTGTTGGGGGGTCAGTGCATGTGAGGGAGACAGTGCCTCGGTCGTTGACTTTGACGAAGAAACCTTCGGGGAGAAGGCAGTTGGAGTCGGAGAGGACATCGGCAATGATGTCAGGGAAGGAGTGGGTGATTCTGGTGGCTCCTGAGTGGGGGGCGGGGATGGAACGGGGGGCAAAGAAGCGTCTGGAGGCGAAGGGCAGGGGGGCCGGGGCCTTGGGGTTCTTATCTTCCCCTCTTGCAACATCTGTTGCTTTGGCCTGTCGGGGTTTTTTAGCTTTGTTGGCGTTGTTAGTGCAAGCTGCTTGTGCGTAGGAGGGGAGAGACTTTGGCTTGTAGTCAGGGTGGAGGGTGGCATCGGTGAAAGCTGACAAGTTATATCGCCCGGCACGGAATTCGTCCGCTTTCAAAAAGTGGGGGAAGGCCTTGGCGTACAGCTCGGGGTTGCCGAACATTTTCTTCAGTCTGGTGTCATAGTGGGGGCAGTTTACGGAAGGGTCAAACCTGGGGTCTGGGTGGGGTATGGGGGGGTGAGCGATTTAGGTGAGTGGGGGGCGCCCCGTTGCCCTGCTCTGGTCTCTGACTGGGCAAGGCGGGATGGGGTTGGTTGGTGGGGGTGGGGGGCAGTGCTGAGGGGCTGGGGTGGGGCCCGAAACTCGATGTGACAAGTCACGCAGGGAGGCAGTGATAGGGGCCAGGTCTTCCGGTGTAACCGATGCGTTGGACAGGTGGGAGGTGAGGTCGTCGATCTGGGATCGGAGGTCCCCGTTTTCATATCTGAGCTCGGCAACTTGGGCGGAGAGGGTGTTGAGTTGGCCGGAAATGGCTGCAATGCCGGAGACAGCTGAATATAGCACGGTGAGGATGGATCCTTCTCCTGGGGAGATGGTTTGGAGGCTTTCGAGGGAGAGGTCTGGTACCAAGTGCGGGGGGAGCTGGAGGTTGTCTCTCGTCTGCAAGAATGTTTCGCTAAGGAAAGTGAGGGGGGGGGAGGGGTTGTTTGCTGGGGAGGGGGAGGAGGGTATCGAGGGGATTCGATGTTGTTGGGGGGTGTTCGACCTTGAGATGGCAGCGGCTAAAGCCAAATTGCTAGGTGGAAGGGGGGGGATGTCCCTCCTGGGACGGTTTTGGGTAGTTATTCGCTAGGGAGCGTTCCGGATGCAAGGCGGATTTGTAGAAGTTTTGAAATATAGGGGGGGGGAAATAGAGGACGAGGAGCATGGCTCAACTAAGAGGCCTTTTTTTTTTTTTTATATCATGCGCTTTGATTTATCAACTACGGGGTAGAAAGGCTACGTGAAGCAAGAAGCTATGGTAAGGAAAAAGCCCCTGTGCAAAGAAATCCACCTCGGACCACCGGAAAAAACCATCATCCCAAGTCCCTCTGGTATGGAACCAACCGCAGAATCCCGCCACGAAGACAAAAAACCCCTACCGGCTAAGTAGACAACAGAAGTAAATCACCAACACGACAGGCAGGAGACAACAGGAAAACCGGACCCGAAAACTCCTCCCCTTTAAAACAAAGTACAAAAGAAACTCCGTTTATATCCCGAGTGCTCTAACAGAAACCCGACCGTGAAACTTTAGCCTAAGACTACAGAACACAGAACGGGGGGACAGTAGTCGCTAAAACCAAGCAAATCCATCACAATTACTCCGTAACCCAAGGCGTTGACATCGTCCAAGAAGGCAGTGCAATATCATGACCGAGCGTAACCGAGGGGTGCGACCGAGCCCGCCGCCAGGGATGGGTGGTGACCGTTGGCAGTAAGAATGCCTGCTAATGAGAGGATGTTTGGCTGTAACCGAGCCACGGGACGGAACCGAGCGGAGGAGAGGAGGGGTAGACCCAAGTGTCGTAGGAACTATCGGAAACGTGTGCGTGTCTGACTAGGCAGTCTCGAGCGAAACGTAATCGAAGAGAGTAGAGAAATCGACCGTAGCCTGAAGAAAAGTTTTCTCTTACTGCGAACCGTGATCCCAGCCGTCTGTAACATGGACGCGAGGGTGTTGCCGACCGTGCAAATGCTAAGCGAAGACGCGAAACACAAGCGAAAGGGTGGATGGGACAGGCCCTAAGAAACGGGTGCCCAAGTCCGAATCTATCATAGGGGGGGGGTGCAGCTCACTGAGAGTGCGTTGGAGAAAGGATGGATCCGACGATGATTTCTCGTGGTGTTGAGATTTCAATCGCTGGAGGTGTAGAGGAGATGGTTCGTGGCTCAACTAAGAGGCCTTTTTTTTCTTTTTGTTTTTATATCATGCGCTTTGATTTATCAACTACGGGGTACAAAGGCTACGTGCAGCGGTAAGCTATGGTAAGGAAAAACCCCCTGTGTAAAGAAATCCACCTCGGACCACCGGAAAAAACCATCATCCCAAGTCCCTCTGGTATGGAACCAACCGCAAAATCCCGCCGCGAAGACAAAAAACCCCTATGGGCTAAGTAGACAACAGAAATAAATCACCAACACGAGAGGCAGGAGACGACAGGAAAACCGGACCCGAAAACTCCTCCCCCTTAAAACAAAGTACAAATGAAACTTCGTTTATATCCCAAGTGCTCTAACAGAAACCCGACCGTGAAATTTTAGCCTAAGACTACAGAACACAGAACGGGGGGACAGTAGACGCTAAACCCAAGCAAATCCGTCACAATTACTCTGTAACCCAAGGCGTTGACATCGTCCAAGGAGGCAGTACAATACCATGACCGAGCGTAACCGAGGGGTGCGACCGAGCCCGCCCCCAGGGATGGGTGGTGCCCGTTGGCAGTAAGAATGCCAGCCAATGAGAGGATGTTTGGCTGTAACCAAGCCACGGGACGAAACCGAGCGGAGGAGAGGAGGGCTAGACCCAAGCATCGTAGGAACTATCGGAAACGTGTGCGTGTCTGACTAGGCAGCCTCGAGCGAAACGTAATCGAAGAGAGTAGAGAAATCGACCGTAGCCTGGTGAAAGGTTTTCCCTTACTGCGAACCGTGATCCCAGCCGTCTGTAACATAGACGCGAGGGTGTTGCCGACCGTGCGAAGGTTAAGCGAGAACGCGAAACGAAAGCGAAGAGGGGGATGGGACAGGCCCTAAGAAACGGGTGCCCAAGTCCGAACCTATCATAAGGGGGGGGTGCAGCTCACTAAGAGTGCGTTGGAGAAAGGATGGATCCGACAATGATTTCCCGTGGTGTTGAGATTTCAATCGCCGGAGGTGTAGAGGAGATGGTTCGTGGCTCAACTAAGGGGCCTTTTCTTTTTTTTTTTATATCATGCACTTTGATTTATCAACTACGGGGTACAAAGGCTACGTGAAGCAAGAAGCTATGGTAAGGAAAAACCCCCTGTGCAAGGAAATCCAGCTCGGACGACCGGAAAAAACCATCATCCCAAGTCCCTCTGGTATGGAACCAACCGCAGAATCCCGCCGCGAAAACAAAAAACCCCTACCGGCTAAGTAGACAACAGAAGTAAATCCCCAACACGACAGGCAGGAGACAACAGGAAAACCGGACCCGAAAACTCCTCCCCTTTAAAACAACGTACAAAAGAAACTCCGTTTATATCCCGAGTGCTCTAACAGAAACCCGACCATGAAATTTTAGCCTAAGACTACAGAACACAGAACGGGGGGACAGTAAACGCTAAAACCAAGCAGATCCATCACAATTACTCCGTAGCCGAAGGCGTTGACATCGTCCAAGGAGGCAGTGCAATACCATGACCGAGCGTAACCGAGGGGTGCGACCGAGCCCGCTGCCAGGGATGGGGGGTGACCGTTGGCAGTAAGAATGCCAGCTAATGAGAGGATGTTTGGCTGTAACCGAGCCACGGGACGGAACCGAGCGGAGGAGAGGAGGGGTAGACCCAAGTATCGTAGGAACTATCGGAAACGTGTGCGTGTCTGACTAGGCAGTCTCGAGCGAAGCGTAATCGAAGGGAGTAGAGAAATCGACCGTAGCCTGATGAAAAGTTTTCTCCTACTGCGAACCATGATCCCCGCCGTCTGTAACATGGACGCGAGGGTGTTGCCGACCGTGCAAATGCTAAGCGAAGACGCGAAACAAAAGCGAAAGGGTGGATGGGACAGGCCCTAAGAAACGGGTGCCCAAGTCCGAATCTATCATAGGGGGGGGGTGAAGCACACTGAGAGTGCGTTGGAGAAAGGATGGATCCGACGATGATTTCTCATGGTGTTGAGATTTCAATCGCCGGAGGTGTAGAGGAGATGGTTCGTGGCTCAACTAAGAGGCCTTTTTTTTTTTTTTTTTTATATCATGCGCTTTGTATTATCAACTACGGGGAACAAAGGCTACATGCAGCGCTAGCTATGGTAAGGAAAAAACCCCAAAGAAATCCTCCTCGGCCTACCGGAAAAAACCATCATCCCAAGTCCCTCTGGTTTGGAACCAACCGCATGATCCTGCCGCGAAGACAAAAAACCCCTATCGGCTAAGTAGAAAACAGAAATAAATCACCAACACGACAAGCAGGAGACAACAGGAAAACCGGCCCCGAAAACTCCCCCTTGACATAAAACAAAAGAAACCACATTAATATCCCAGAGTACTCTAACAGAAACCCGACCGTGAAAATTCAGCCAAAACTACAGAACACAGAATGGGGGGACAGTGAACGCTAAAACCAAGCAAATCCATCACATCACTCCGTAACCCAAGGCGTTGACATCGTCCAAGGAGGCAGTGCAATACCATGACCGAGCGTAACCGAGGGCTGTGGCCGAGCCGAGCCACGGGGGAGGGGGTTGACCCAGGGGAAGTGGCAGTAAGAATGCCAGCTAATGAGTGGATGTTTGGCTGTAACCGAGCCACGGGACGAAGCCGAGCGGAGGAGAGGAGGGGTAGACCCAAGTATTGTAGGAACTATCGGAAACGTGTGCGTGTCTGACTAGGCAGCCTCGAGCGAAACGTAATCGAAGAGAGTAGAGAAATCGACCGTAGCCTTGTGAAAAGTTTTCTCTTACTGCGAACCGTGATCCCAGCCGTCTGTAACATGGACGCGAGGGTGTTGCCGACCGTGCAAATGCTAAGCGAAGACGCAAAACAAAAGCGAAAGGGTGGATGGGACAGGCCCTAAGAAACGGGTGCCCAAGTCCGAATCTATCATAGGGGGGGGTGCAGCTCACTAAGAGTGCGTTGGAGAAGGATGTTGACGATGATTTCTCGTGGTGTTGAGATTTCAATCGCCGGAGGTGTAGAGGAGATGGTTCGTGGCTCAACTAAGAGGCCGTAAGGGCTCTCTTTTATAACCGTTCTTCCCACAACCCTAACCCTCGTGACTCATACTATTATGTCACGCGCTCCTATGACTCATAGCGAGTCATAGTGTGAAATCCATCAGCTGACTCCTATGAGTCACTGCGCAATAAACCAATAACCAATCAAAACACAATAAAACCATCATGTGCCCAAAGCGCGTCACATGCATAAATCCCATGACTCATAACTATGTGTCATGTGCAAAAGTCATAATCATATGACCACAATCGTGCGTCATCTCAAAACCATAAACCAATCATAACAAAAGAATGATACACTATCCTGTAGTCATGTGAAATACCCAACCCTTATGACTCACGAGTGTGAGTCATGTGAAATCCTTCTCAGTCTGCCTTGCTTAGTCACCCTTTGTGACATTAGCTCCCCCTCCCCCGTAGCATCAGTCCCACGATGCTTCTAAACTCCCAAGTCTATCACCCTTCTTCCCAAACGTCTCGCCTCGCGACGTATTCCCCTGACCGTGTCGTCCGCTTCTCTCCATCTCCTGCATACCACTTCCAGGGCGATGTTGGCTACCTGGATGGTCCCTTGTTGTTCGGTTATTTGTTTTCGTTGGTCTTCGACCAACACTCGTTGCTCCAGGAGGCTGCTCCTGAAGGTGTCTGGTTCCCTTAGGAGTTCGTCGATTTGCCTTCGTAGACTATTCGGATCAGCAACTGTCACTTCTTCCGACAGTTTTTTGCCCCCCTCCCTGGCCAACCGTGTCCTCATGGTTTCTCTCACCTTTCGCGTTCTGTTGTCTTTTTTGTTGAGGGTTATTGTTTCCCGATCTTTCTTCAGGTAGTAGCCTGCCCATATCTTGTCGTTCTTGTGTGTCTGGCAGTCATTTCGGTAGATTTGCTCCCAATTCTTCTTTTCGTGTTCTTCCTTGGTTGGCCTCCCAACCTGTCCTGGTTTTGGTGGGAACCATCTTGACCCTTGTTTCTCGATTTGGTCCACAAGGCACCCATCATCGTAACACCCTATCCAGCTTAGGGCCGCATGTGCCATATTTTGGACCGCTAGTTTTAGTCATTCATCCAATTCCTTCGTGCTAGGCCGTGACGAGCCATAGCAGATTCAGTTGTCTCTCTACCCCTCGTATGGGGCAACCGGGGCGACCGGTTCCACCGATACCCATTCTTGGCTTGTCTGGGTATCGTTGGTGGAAAAGGTTGATTGATATGCGGGCATTTTCGAAGTTTTCTGCTGGGTACCAAGCTTTTTCGTGTTCTGGTGAGTAGCCCGTCCACTTAACTCTGTATTGGAGCCTTCCGTGGTGGAATTGGGAGTCCATTATTTCGTCGAGTTTGTATTCTTGTTCGCCTTCGATCACGATAGGTTGAGGCGGTGTTTGTATCTGAGAGCGAAATCGGTTGTCTTGGTAAGGTTCGAGAAGAGAAATGTGGAATGTGTTGTGTATCCTCTTCGAGGGTGGTAGCTCCAGTTTATAAGCCCTTGTCCCAACATTTGCCATGATCGCGAATGGTCCAATGTTCTTTTAGTCCAGTTTCTTCAATGCTCGTGTTGTTTTGATATTGCGTAGTAGTAACCACACCATATCGTTCGATTATAAGTTCGGATCGTGTTTTCGGTGCTGATCGTAGTATTCCTTTTGTCGTATTTGTGCGGCCACCATCTCGTCTCGTAATGACTCATGTAATTGAGTCATTTCTTCTGCTTTCTTCGGTTTTCCCTGAATCAGATGTCCAATCATCTCGTATTCGGGGTTGATTCCGTAGTTTGCGAAGAATGGCGTGTTTCTTATCGTCTCCTGATAGCCATTGTTGTATGCGAACTCGGCTATTGGCAGGTAGTTGAGCCAGTCGTCCTGTTGATAGTTGATATATGCGCGCAGATATTGTTCCAATATTGCTTTTGTCCTTTCGGTCTGTCCATCCGTTTGTGGATGACATGCCGTGCTCAGCCTTCTTTCAATTCCTAGCTCCTTGGTTGTTTCCTTCCATAGGTCCGATGTGAATAGTGTTCCTCGATCCGTAATGACGTCTCGTGGAAGTCCGTGTAGCCTCACTATCCCTCTCATGCAGAGATTTGCAAACTGTCGTGCGTCAAAATCCTTTTTGCCGGGAATAAAATGACTCATTTTGGTCAGGCGGTCGATGACGATCAGTATCGTGTTGTATCCTTCCGATTTTGGAAGGTCTGTAATGAAGTCCATTGCTATTGACTTCCAAGGTCAGTCAGCTGCTTCGTTTGGCCGTAGGAGCCGGTAGGGTGCGTGTCGTATGACTTTCGTCCGTTGATACATGTCGCAGTTCTCGAAGTATGGTTTTATTGTTTCCCTTATCTTTGGCCAATAGTAACGCCTTGTGACGAGTTCCGTAGTTTTCGCCGTTCCTCTGTATCCCGCTTGTTGTTGGTCGTAATGTTTGGAGATAAGAGTCGTCCTTATTTCCTCGTTGTCTGGAAATCATATCTTTCCCTGATACCATAGGTATCCGTCCTTCCATTGGCATAGTCCTAATACCACTCCTTTCCTTTCCTTTTCTCCTGTGTCCAGTGCCTTTTTGATAGCCTGGATTCCTTCGTCCGATTGTGACGCTTCTTGTATCGTTCCTTCGTCCTTGTACTGGAACTCAGTGAGTTCCATTTCTTCGATAGCAGCCTCTTCCCAATATTGTTCCTTTGGTAATAAGATCCCTTCTTTTTCTGCGTTGTGTATTTCCTTGAGTGATTGGATGTCTTCCGTCCTCCTGGTGAGGGCATCCGGCTTTCCTCCCTTCTTTCCTGGTCGATATATGATTCGGAAGTCGTATTGACTTAGCTTCCGAACCCATCGAATCTGTCGTTCGGTCAAGGCCTTGATAGTCATGAAGGTTACCAAGTTCTTGTGATCCATAAGGACTTGGACTCTATAATGGCTTCCACTGACATATCGTCTCCATTCTTCGTACGCTTGAACTAGGGCGAGTAGTTCTTTGTCGTGAACATCATAGTTCAGTTGAGGGTCCTTCATCCCTTTTGACCGATAGGCCACCGGTCTCCATTTGTCATCTTCACATTGTTGCGATAGTATGCCCGCGCAGACACATTTCGAGGTGTTAGTTTCGATTTTTATCGGTCGATAGGGGTTGAAGTGCGTAAGAACTGGTGATGTGGTAACTGCTTTTCGGAGTTGGTCGAAAGCTTCTTGCTCCTTATCTCCCCATTCCCATTTGCCGTCATATTTTTTCTGCTTTGGTTTTTATAGCGGCCTTGCGAATCTGCTGTATCCTTCCACAAACCTTCGATAGAAGCTGCAGAATCCCAGAAATCTCTGAATTTCTGTTTTCGTCTTTAGGGGTTGCCATTCCCATATCGCTTGTATTTTGACCTTGTCGACCTTGATCCCGTCCTGGCTGACCACAAATCCTAGGTATTCCGTCTCAGTTGTGTGGAATTTGCATTTCGACGGTTTGACCTTCATTCCCAATGGTCGTAACCCTTCCAATATGTTTTTGACTTCCTTTTCATGTTGTTCCAGATTTTCCGAGTATATGAGGATATCTTCCAAATATATTATGCAACACACATCAAGGTATTGCAGGAGGACCCCGTTGATCCATTTCTGAAACGCTGCCGGTGCGTTGCAGAGTACAAATGGTACTACTAGGTACTCGTATGTCCCTAGCTTGCTGCTGAACGTTGTTTTATATTCGTCTCCTTCTCATATCCTGATGTTGAGATAGGCATCCTTGATATCTAGCTTGGTGAAGTACTTGGCCGTACTCAGTCGATCCAAAGCTTCGCCTATCAAAGGTAAAGGGTAGGGATCCTTCTTGGTGACTTCGTTCAGGCCTCGATAGTCGACACACAGTCTTAGGCTCTAGTCCTTCTTTTTGACAAACATGATGGGCAAGGCTCTGCTTGCCTCGATCCTCTCAGATCCATCCTCTCGCTTCGTTTGGTTTGATGTATTTGTGGAGTTCCTGAATCTCGTCGTACCTGAGAGGGGATATCTTTTTGTCGAGGACCTTTTCCCCTGGTTTCAGGTTGAGGCCTAGATTGATTCCTTTTCGATGTGGTGGTAAGGTCGTCTTTGTGTCTTGTTCGAATATATCCAGATATCCATGGTATTCCTTTGGTACCGTTTCTTGAATAGTTCGTTTCCTCTGTTCTTCTTTTTCTAGCTTCTGCTTGATAGCTTGTTCCGTGCTAATGTTGATCTTTTCCAGATAGATCTAGTTGTTGACCGGGTCCCATCGTAGGATACCCATTGTTTCTCCTCGTCTGTGAAAGTTTCTGAATACTTTTGCCAATATCTCGCTGATCTGGATAGGTTTCTTTCAGGTTCCCTTCCACTCGTCATTTGTTTTGTTTGTGGTTCCGAATCCTTTGCTTCCTCTGGCGGTTTTTCGCAATTCTTGAACTTCTTGCAGTTCTTCTGCATTGATCCTTTCAATGATCAACGGTGTGATTCGGTCTCCTGATCCCACCTGAAATTCATAGATTCCTTGGTTAACTAGGACCAACTTGAGTTCTCCGGTATAATCCGCATCTATAACCCCCGCATTTGTGGTGAGACGATTTCTGACTGCTAATCCACTTCGCGGAGCGATGCGCCCGCAGGTTCCTCGAGGTAGCCTGATGGCTATTCCGGTTCTGATTATCTTTTGTTCTCCAGCAAGTATCTTGACTTGTTCGTTGGAGTAGAGGTCATGTCCTGTGGCCTCTTTTGACCCCCTAGTTGGCAGCCTAGTCTCAGAGTGTAACTTCTGGATCTGGACCCTGACCTCTCCAGTTCGAATCTCCGAATATTTTGTTGTGAGGTTTTCTTCTCGAGCTTCTTCTGGTATCACATTCGCGACAGGCGAACTGTTGAGACACCATGTCGTACATCGTTCGCAATTGAATGTGATCTTCTTTTCTCCCCCATCGATACTGGGGTTGTGTGATCGTAACCACGGCCTTCCTAGGATGACCTTGTAGTTTTGGAGATTTGCCACCTGGAAAGTTGCCAATTCCCTATGGCTGTTGATGTCCATAGGTACTTTCGCCATATGGGTAACTGGATCCATAGTGCTTGGTTTCCCATCCGCCGGATAAATCTCCCTTGGTTTCTCAGCCTTTGCTTTCGTAATTCCGTGCTTGGTGCATATTCCTTCTTCGATGAAGTCTTCAGTGGCCTCTGAGTCGATCATCACATTTATCATAACCATTTCTCGTTTTCCCTGTATTTGTATTTTGACCATAATATGATCGTTGTCCCGTTCTAGTGATTCCATGTAGTTGAGTGCCAAGTAGTAGTTTTCCATGATGATGGGTTTCCGTTCGAGTCTATCCCTCAGACCATCTCTTACTGGGGACTCTCTTCATTTCCTGGCTGTTCGGGTTCGTCCTTGACTTTGATTTCCTTGATGCTTTGTCTTGCCGCCCATGGTCCCACCCTTCGCGCAGGTGGTCCTTGTCTTCACGTTGTTGTATAGTCCCTACCGTCCCTCTGCTGAGTGTAGTCTCGGACTATATGCTCCGCCTTGGCACATTTGAGGAATAGCTTTTCTTGTATCCTCCTTTTGAACTCATGAGATGACAACCTTGGTCGTTGTCGGGTCATGTCCAGATCCATGGTATTGCCGTTGGATGTGTTAATCGGTCAGAAAGTCCCGTTTTGATTTCGGGGAGTGCTGACCGTCCTGGTTTCTGTAGGCCTTTTCCTCTCAAGGTTTTTGACCATTGATATCTTGGTTTCTTTCTTGATTGCCCATTTGGCTAATGCCTCCGAGTCGGTAAAGTCGCTGCTATCTGCCGCCCATGCTTCATGGATGGTCGTATTCATGCCTGCTAGAAGGTGTTCTCCTGCTGTATGGTCGTCCGATTCTGCTTCCGTCACTGCCAGTTGAAATTCGTTCCAGTATTCCGTTATCGATCTATCCCCTTGTCGTAGTTTTTGTATCTCGAGTTGGGCTTACCCGCCTGGGTCGATGGCTCCGAATTGGTTCTTGACTTCCTTGGTAAAGGCTTCCCAGGTCTCCCATTCAGTAACGATTCGTCCTTCCGCCTATGGTGTGATCCATGTCCCCGCATCTCCCCTCAAGAGACTGGAAGTGTATAGGATTCTATCGGTGTGGTGTTCTATCGCCTATCCGATAGCTGTAAAGTAGACTTTCAATTGCGCTAGCCATCCTCGCAGTTTGGTCTGTTCGCCCATAAAGGTCTCTGGTTCCTTGATCTTGGGGCATCTCGTTCCTCCGATCAGTCCCGTGCTGATTTGTTGTAGTTGTTACGGGCTGAGTCCTGGTGGTTGAGTTCCAGCGTTGCCCGTGTCCGTCCCGACGTCCCCTATTGTAGCCACTCCCTCTACTCCTATCTGTATAGACATCGTGTTCCTTCTTTTCCCTCCTGACAATGTGGTTTCCTCTGATCCCACCGGTGATGGAGGTTCCGGTATTGTTGGACTTGCCGTCCCTGATTCTCTTAGGGCCCTTTCGATTGCTTCCTCTAAGATTGAAGTGGCCAATCCTGCGACTTCGATGCTGTCCTCTTGTGGTGATTCTGTTTTGCCTGTTGGTTAGGTGCTGCTAGGGTTGACTCAACCAAATGTTACAATCCACTCCTCTACGGGTGATACTTGCAGCATGTAACCACTATTCCTAATAGCGATCACACTTTCCCCCGTCGTACGATGATAGCTGAGTCTCCGAGACCCCTATTCTATACAATCGATCGCTTATTCGTTTCACGAGATACCCATGATCTGGACCCGGTAGTTGCAAAGATACAAAAGAGTTGGTATTGAAAGTATAGTGTAGATAATAACTTAGATGGTAGTGTGAAGAACTCTCAACCAAGAGGCCGTTCTTTTTTTTTTTTTTTTTCTTTTTTTATATCATGTATTTGTCATTAAGGTACAAGAACTCGCGTGCAGCACTAGCTATGGCATAAACAAAACCTTAATCCCAAAAAACCAATCACAAAATAAAAACTCGAACAACATCTCCAAATTGTATCGAGTACTCGATACGACACCATCCACGGTATAACAAAGCTAGGAAAAACCATACACCAATCTTCCTAAGAAAAATCATATGGCAAAAAAGGAAAAACCACTCAAATGTGTCTCGGAGGAGAGGCAGAAAAAAGTCCCGCAGCGGGAGAAGAGGAAGGAAAAACCATTGAAACAGGAGAGGGAGCCAGAGAGGGGAAGATATCTGGGGGAAAATTCGTAGCAGTGGATTTAATGAACTGAGCAAGGGTAAAAAGGAGAGTAGACAAAGACCACAGAGGGGCATCGGGGCCGACCGAGAGGACACCTTGGAGGAGGCGGGCTCCGGGTTCTGATTTGGCTTCGCAGCGGAGGATGGCGTGACTGAAGGATTCCTCTTCTTCCCCACATAGTGGGCAGACGAGTGAGACCTCTGAACGGGACCAGACAGGTGGGTGGGTTGCAAGGTAGCTCTTCTGGGCTCTCATCTGATGAATTCGGCCAGCAGTGAACTTCCCAAGGCCCATGAAGGGATGGGGTTTGAGGTTAAGGGGGTATTGGTAGTAGGTCGGAGGGGGAAGGAAAGACTTCCAGTGTTCTATCATCATAGCGCGACTGCGTCTTTGAAGGGCCTTAAAAGTGGACCTCATAAGGGAGTCAGAAGGGAGGTGAGATAAGTCTGGTAGGAGGGACCCGTTGATGAGTGGGACGTAGGAAAGGCCATCCCACAGCGGGAGCACGAGATGAGAGAGGGGGTCCACAGGCAAATGAGTGCAGATGGGGGGCTTAGGAAGAGGGGTCCTCCAGTGCAGGGGCATGACATTCGGGGGGAAGCGAGTGCATAAGTGCCTATAGGAGTCCTTGGCTCTGTACTTAATGAGGGAGGGGAACGTAGTGGCCAGGCGAGTAGCGGCTGGATTGACAGTAGGAGGGGAGCAGACCAGGCGGAGAGCAGCCATTCGTCTTTTGTGAGTGAGGAGTACTTGGAGGTGGGGTACTTCAGGAAAATGTAAAAACACGTCCTCGTCCACCAGGGGGGGTTACGGTCCCCCTGGTGCTCCCTGGTCCGCGCTGGTCCACGTTCGCACAACTCGGTTACGCGAAGTGGACCACGGTGGCTCAGCGCGGACCAGGAAGGACCACTGGGACCAAGACCCCCCCTGGTGGTCCAGGAGCATTCAGGGGCGTTCAGGACCGCCGTGGTCCGCACAAAAACATTTTCCTGATGTAGGCAGGCTTCGGCAGCTAGGACCGAAAGGGTGGTGAAGTGAAAACAATTGGTGATCTATCTCTGAACCTGTCTCCAATGGTTGTCCATCCTGGAGAGCAGCCCCTTAGTGGAGACGAAGAGGTCGGCACTGTAAGACAAGATAGGGAAAATCGAAGAGTAGGCCAACCTGTGGCATAGGTGGGAGGAGACACCGGCCCCAGATGAGGTGAGGCGCCTGACCGCGGCAAAGGCAGCTTGGGAAAGGGCAAGTCTGCGGGAGAAGTGAGCTGTAGAGGAGATATTAGGCAGGAACTAGTAGCCCAGCCACCTGAGTCGAGCCGCGGGAAAGAAAACCTGGCCGTCAAGTGCGATAGGGGGGGGGGCGGCTTGTACCTGGAGGGTCCCTCTGGACAGGGGTGCGCCAGTGGATGAGTTCGGTTTTGTGAACTGAAAAGCCAACCTTCATCCTGGAGGCCTTGGCTCTGATGACGCCAAAAGCTCTTTGAAGGTGCCTGACATTTGAGCGGAAAGGAATCGGAAGCAATGGTTAAGCAAAAATCATCAACATAGGAAAGTACAAGACCCCTGTATAGGGGAACATGCAAACAAGAAAAATAAATAACAAATAACAAAGAAGAGATAGGGGACCCTTGGGGGGTGCCCACAGTAACAGAGGAAAAAATCTTAGGAGACCCTTGAAACAACAAACAACAACGACGGTCGGTAAGAAAGGAAAACACCCAAGATACTAAGTAATGGTTTATGCCCCTCCTTTGAAGGAGGGAGCAAAGAATAGAGGCGTCAACATTATCGAAACCCCCTTTGATATCAAGAAAAAGCGAGGAAACTTCGAGGCCTAGGCGCTGAAGAGTGCGAACAGAATCAACAAGAGCAGTGCAGCCGTCGAAAGAGGATAAAGCCGGTAAAGATCCACATTGGTTTGGGGATAACAGGCCTTGGAACCTGGCAACTGTGGAGAGGCAGGTGGCGACTATTCTTTCCAGAATCTTAGAAACCATTTCCAGTAGGACGATGATCCGGAAGGAGGTGGGTGCATCATAGGAGGGTTTGCCAGGCTTGTCGAGTACGACCCTGTCGGCGCGTTTAAGCAACGCGGGGTGGTGCCCAAAGCGCAGCAAAGGAGACAGGAGGGAGACGAGAATTTTGGGGGCGGTCTTGTTGACTTGTTTCCAGATGGAGTACGGTATGGAGTCAGGGCCTGGGGCCGAGGTGGGAGAACATTTACTCAGGGTAAGGGAGATTTCCTCGGCCGTGAGTTCCTGAGCGTCGGAAAAGGGTCTGAGGATGTGCGAGATGGAGGGGGTTGAGCGAGGGGGAAAGAAATGGTTAAGGAGGGTATCGTTGATGTCCGTGGGGGTGGAGGCGTCGTTGAAAGACGGAAAGTGGGGTATGGAGCGACCGAGGGTGAATTTCTTGAGAGTCCAGATGGGCCTGGGGGTGGCACTAGCCAGGAGGGATCTCCAGTGGGAGCTTTTAGCATTCTTTATTGCCTTGAAATAGCCACCTTTCGAGAGCCTAGCAGAGGCGACCTCCCTGGGGTCACAGGAGGATTTGGCCTTTCTTAATGCAGAGTGGTATTCCCGAACGAGGAGTGAAAGCAAAGGGGACCACCAGGGTTTGGAGCGAGTGAAGGGGCATGAAGGCGGGGTGTGGAGGGAAAGTAAAAAGGTAACAGACAAAAGGGAGGAGTCAAACCAAGCCTCAAGAGAAGGCCTGGTGGGGAGTGAAGATGGGGGGCGAAGGGTGAGATCTTTTAAGGCGGGGGAAAGGGAGGCCCAGTCGGGCAATAGCCAATTGGGAGAAGGAGGGGGGGGCTGGAGTTTTGGATGTGTGAAATAAAGAGAAATCGGAACATGATCAGAACAGGTGGAAGGAAGGGTTGCTTCCCAAGACCTAAAAAATGGAATCAGGGGAGGAGAGGCAAAGGAAAAATCGATAACAGAAGGTCGTGCAGCGCCCCCAAGAGGGAAATACGTCAAGACTCCTGGAACATTAAGCAGTAGAAAACCCAGCTCAGAGGCACGGGCAAAGTAAGGAAAGGAAGGAGACAACTCATGAGAGGAGTGGCGTCTCAGTGGGTCACCAGAGGGATAATGAACATTGAAATCTCCCAGCACTAGCAAAGGGTTGTTGCCTGGGGGAAAAGCAAGAGAAGGAAAACCAGTCATCCATTCAGGGGACTTGGACCATAAATTGTAAAGGTTCAAAATTCGGAAGGAAGGAAAGTGCACGCCAAAGAGGTCCTTGGAGAAAATATCCTGGGCAAAATAGTCGGACCTGCCCAGAGGAACTGAGAGGACAGAAACCTCTTTCTGAAAAGCAGCGGAAACATAAAAGCAAACCCTGGGTTTGGCTGTGGCAGAAAATAGAGGGCAAAAACTGGTAAAGCCCTCGAAGGAGGGAAGGCGGCCTCGCCAAAAAGGGGGGTCTTGAAGAGCTACAACAGCAGGAAAAACAGGTAAAGAACCAATCTCAACCAAGAGGCCGTTTTTTTGTTTTCTTTTTTTTTTTTTTTTTTTTTATATCATGTATTCGTTGTTAAGGTACAAGAACTCGCATGCATTGCTAGCTATGGCGTAAACAAAACCTTAATCTCAAAAAACCAATAACAAAATAAAAACTCAAACAAGCATCTCCAAACGTGTATCGAGTACTCGATACGACACCGCCCACGGTATACTTAAGCAAAGAAAATCTCATACACAACCTTCAAAGAAAATCATACGGGTGAAAGGAAAACACACTCAAATATGTCTTGGAGGAGAGGAAGAAAATAAACCCGCAGCGGGAGGAGAGGAAGGAAAAACCATAGAAACAGGAGACAGCGCCCGTGACGGGAACATATCAGGTGGAAAGTACGTTGTGGTAGTTTTGATGAACTTAGCGAGAGAAAAAAGGAGGGAGGGCGAAGACCATAGTGGAGCATCTGGGCCAACCGAGAGGACACCTTGGAGGAGGCGGGCTCTGGGTTCTGATTTGGTTTCACAGCGAAGTATGGCATAGCTGAACGACTCCTCCTCTTCCCCATACAGGGGGCAGATGAGGGAAACTTCTGACCAGGACCAGGCAGAAGGATGGGCGGCAAGGTAGCTCTTCAGGGCTCTCATCTGGTGGATGCGACTAGCGGTGAACTTTCCCAGGCCCATGAAGGGATGGGGTTTGAGGCTTAGGGGAAACTTGGAGTAGGATGGGGGAGGGAGGAACGATTTTCAGTGTTCGGTCATCATGGTGCGACAACGTTTTTGGAGGGCCTTAAAGGTGGCTCTCATAAGGGAGTCGGAGGGGAGGCGAGGCATGTCTGGTAAGAGGGATCCGTTGATAAGTGGGACATAAGAAAGACCATGAAGCAGCGGAAGTGTAACGGAATCTACTATTATTTCTGCTACTTACTACACTCACGTTGGATATGGCCTATTTAGGACTCCCCAGTAACGCACATTCCATCCTTGTACTTTCCTTATTGTTATAGTTTCCTATTGGGTAGTACTTTCATTTACTCGCTTATTTGCACCCTTTGCTCCTTGTACCCAATTAGGATACTTTACGCTTTCCTACTATGTATTACTGGATTAGTACATCAGTAGCGATCCCTTGTTTGTTTGATTCCATTACTTGTTTTGTTAGTTATATCCTGTCGCTTCTATGACCTTGTTTAGGACTTAGAAGTTTCGCTACTCATGTAGCTTTGCATTTTGATATTTGCTCTTTGGACAGGATATTTGGTTATGCTATATTTTTATTTAAAGAGCTCAAGATCCCCTAAGGATTCGAACTCCCAAGCATTACAGGAACACTCTTTTTTAATGTACTACAAGTTGAACGGTCACTCTATTAGTCCCTCATCTTTCTATATCTCTTATAGAGATTCCACTTGACGCTTCCCCTCCTGTCCTTCAGTATCGCCGGATCTCCCTCTGAGAATCTCGCGATACCTAGGAGCAGGTTACAGGAAGGATCAGGTGCGAGAGGGTGTCGACTAGCAAATGAGTGCTGAAGGGAGGTTTTGGGAGGGGGGTCTTCCAGTGCAGAGGCATGACATTCGGGGGGAGGCGAGTGCAGAGGTGTGTGTAGGAGTCCTTGGCTCTGTGTTTTATCAGAGAGGGGAACGTCAGGGCCAACCAGGTCGTAGCAGGGTTGACGGTAGGAGGGGAGCAGACGAGGCGGAGTACAGCCATCCGTCTCTTGTATGTGAGGAGTACCTGGAGAGGGGGTAAACAGGACTCGGCCGCCAGGACCGAGAGGGCGGTAGAGCGGAAGCAATTAGTGATCCATCTTTGGACTTGTCTCCAATGGTTATCCATCTTGGAGAGCAAACCCCTGGTAGGGACAAAGAGGTCAGCACCATAGGAGAGGATGGGGAAAATCAAAGAGTACGCCAGCCTGTGGCACAGGTGGGGCGAGACACCGGTCCCAGCGGAGGAGAGGCTTGTGATGGCTGCAAAAGCAGCCTGCGAGAGTCCGAGTCTGCGAGAGAAATGAGCTGTAGAAGAGATATTGGGGAGAAACCAGTAGCCCAACCACCTGAGTTGAGCAGCAGGGAAGAAAACCTGGACATCCAGGGCAATAAGGGGGGGGCAAGGAGCACCCAGAAGGTCCCTCTCGACTGGGGTGCGCCAGTGGAATAATTCTGTTTTGGGGATCCCTGAGGAGTGCCCACAGTAACAGAGGAAAAACTCCAAGGAGACCCTTGAAACAACAAACAACAGCGTCGGTCATTAAGAAAGGAAAAAACCCAAGAAACTAAATAATGGTTAACACCCCTCCTTTTTAGGAGAGAGCTGAGGATGGAGGCATCGACATTGTCGAAACACCCTTTGATGTCAAGAAAAAGCGAGGAGACTTTGAGGCCGGGGCGCAGGAGGGTGTGAACAGAGTTGACCAAGGCAGTGCATGCATCGAAAGAGGATAAGGCGGGCAAAGAACCGCATTGATTGGGTAACAGCAGGCCCTGGAACCTAGAAACTGAGGAGAGATGAGAGGCAATATCCTTTCCAGGATATTTGAAACTGTTTCCAGCAGGACAATAATCCGGAAGAAGATGGGGGAATCGTAGGAGGGTTTTCCGGCCTTGTCGAGGACAACCTCGTTGGCCCGTTTGAGCGAAGCAGTGTGGTGGCCAAAGCGCAGTAAAGGGAAAAGGAGGAAGACGAGAATTTCGGGAGCGGTCTTGTGGACCTGCTTCCAGATGGAGTATGGGATGGAGTCAGGGCCAGGGGACAAGGAAGGAGAGCATTTTCCCAATGCAAGGGAAATCTCTTTAGCAGTGAGCTCCTGTGTGTCAGTGAAGGGTCTGAGAATGTGCGGGAAAGAGGGAGATTAATGAGGAGGGAAGAAATGATTGGGAAGAGCATTGTTGATGTCAGTGGGGGAGGAGGCGTCATTAAACGAAGGGAAACGGGGGAGGGGCCGACAGAGGGCAAACTTTTTGACAGTACAGATGGACCTGGGGGTGGCACTCGCCAGCAGCGATCTCCAGTGGAAACTCTTACTGTTGTTAATTGCTTTGATGTATCCACCCTTCGGGAGTCTGGCGGAGGCAGCATCCAGTGGCTCGCCGGAGGAGTTAGCAGTCCTTGATACGGAATAGTACTCTCGACGGAGGAGAGACAGGAGGGGGGACCGCCACGGCTTAGAGCGGGAAGAGGGATGGGAAAGGGGGGTGTGACGAGAGAGTAGAGAAGTAACGGAGATGAGGGACGAATCAAACCAGGCTTCCAGAGCAGGTCTAGTGGGGAGGGGAGGAGGGGGCCGTAGATCAAGTACTTTCCCGGTGGGGGAGAGGGAGGTCCAGTCGGTTGGTAGCCAATTGGGAGAAGGAGAGGGGGGTCGTAGTTTATGGTGTGTGAGGTACAAAGAAATAGGAAAATGATCGGAGCCAGTGGAGGGAAGAGTAGCCTCCCATGACCTAAAGAAAGGAACCAAAGCAGGAGAAGCAAATGAAAAATCAATAACGGAGGGCCTTGATGAACCCCCTAGAGGTAAAAGTGTAAAAACACCGGGAACATTAAGCAGTAGGTAACCTAGCTCAGACGCAGGGGTAAAGTAAGGAAGAGAAAGAGCCAGCTCAGCTGAGGAGTGGCGTCTCATTGGGTCGGCGGAGGGGTCATGGATGTTGAAATCCCCCATCACCATCAGGGGGTCATTACCGGTGGGGAAGGCAAAGGTAGGAGAAATGGTCCACCCTCCGGGGGATTTGGACAATAAATTTTATAGATTCAAAATTCGGAAACACGGAAAGCCCACGCCAAAGGGATCCTTAGAGAAAATATCCAAGGCAAAGTAGTCTGTTCTTCCCAGCGGGGCGGGGAGGACGTACACTTCTCTCTGGAGGGTATTGGAAACATAAAAACAAACTCTAGGTTTAGCAGGGACAGAAAAGGGGGGGCAGAAACTAGTAAAGCCCTCAAATGAGGGGAGGCGACCACGCGAAAAGGGGGGATCCTGGAGAGCAATAACAGCAAGGGCAACGGAGAAAGAACCAAAAGAATTAAACAAGGATAGAAACACATTCCAGCTCCTTAGGCAGTTGTATTGGATGAGGTATAAAGAGCGCGCAGGGACCAGCCCTGGAGGGTCATGCTCCGCGTCCTCTATTTTCCCCCCCCTACGTTGCTAAACCTCTACGACCCGTCTTGCATCCGGGACAAACACCAGCCAAAACTCCTTTCGACTCCACCACGATGTCGGAAATACCCCCCATCCCCCCAGGGAATCAAGCTCTGGCAGCAGCCATCTCACGATCCTCCACCCCCAATCAGGCAACGGTGCCCCCCTCCCCCTCGCCCTCAGGGGCAGTCTCCCCTCCCCTGGCCTTTTTGGCAGACATCTTCTCCCAGACGAGGGACGAACTACGCCTCCCCCCCAACCTAGTCCAAAACCTCACCCCTCGCGAACTCCAAACAATCTCCGCTGGAGAAGGTTCACTTCTAGCAGTTCTCTGCTCCACCGTCTCCGGGATCGTGGCCATCACGGCCCAGCTGGACACCATCACAAAACAACTCGACGACCTCAGAAACGAGAACGGCGCACTCCGCACTCAGGTGCACGACCTATCATCCCACATCACGAATGCCTCTGTCACCCCAGAAGACCTGGCCCCCATCACTGCCTCACTCCGCGACCTGTCAGACAGAGTCTCAGCCCCCACTCCGGCACCTCCCGTCCGCCCCACATCCCTTCCGGCAATGTTGGCACAAACAGGCCAACCACACGCCCCTCCTGCCCCCTGTGGCCCTGCCCCCCCAACAGAAATCGCTCAACCCTGCCCCAACCCCTGGTCCCCCCCACCCTCTAGTCGACCCCTCAGTCCACTGCCCCTACTATGACACCACCCAGCGAAAAATGTTCGGCAACCCCGAACTATACGCCAAAGCCTTCCCCCACTCCTGGGAGGCGGAACAATTCCGCTCCGGGGGATACGACCTATCATCCTTTACGGACGCCACCCTCCACCCGGATTACAAACCGAAATCCCTCCCCTCCTATGCCCAGGCAGCCAGCGCCGGGAGAAGAAGCAAAAAGCAGAAAGCCAGGCAGGCCAAGGCAACGGAGGTAGCCGCCGAACAAGATCAAACACTTAAAGCGACTCCCCCCCTCCCCTTTGCCTCAAGACGTTTCTTTGCCCCTCGCTCTGTCACTCTGCCCCATTCTCAAGCCTCACGCATTGTCCGCTCCCTCCCCGACATAGTCGCCAATACACTCACAGAATCCAACTGCCTCCTACCCAAAGGTTTCTTCGCCAAAGTCAATGACCGTGCCGCAGTCTCCCTCACCTGCACTGACCCCACACCCCGCCACCGCCTTCGCCCCCTACTTTGATGTCCTCACACGACGCCTCAACCAAGCCTTCCCCACAGGGGACAACCTGTGGCTCCTCTTCTCACTCGTGCCCACCTCTATACAGTTGGTCATACACAGCATCCCCACCGATGCAGTGCCCAGCGAAGACAGCCAACTCTACCCCGACCTCAAACAATCCATCGAGTTCGCGAAAGCGATCCAGATTCAATCCGCCAGGTTCCTTAACCCTGACAAACCTTCTCGCTCCTCCAAAGAGGCACTGTCTGTGGTTGTCACCGTTGACCCTGCAGACGTTTCCTCTCTCACACCCTCCATCTTCCTCTACTCCAAAAAACTCAAAGTGGAGAAAGCAGTCACCGCCAACAGATACACACAATGCCCCAACTACTGCCGTTTTGGCCACGCCGCCCCCCGTTGCAAACAGAAACACCCCTCGTGCCCCCTATGTGCGCTTCACCACACAAAAGCGGCCCACCGCTGCCAGAACCCCACCTGCCCCAAGGGAGGCAACGAAAAACCAGTTGCCTTCTGCTGCCCCATATCCCCTCCTCGCTGCTCCAACTGCGGCGAGGACCACCCTGCCTACGCCAGGGAATGCAAAGCCTGCCCTATCCCCCCGCCCCGCCCTGTGGCTCCGGAGTCAGTCAGCTCCGCCGCAAGCTCAGATGGTGAGGAGACCATGGATGTGGAAGAGGATGGCATACCAGCACCCACTACTCCTAAGACCAATCTAGCCCCCGATATCGACCTTACCACCCCCCGCTCCCCAGATGCTCGAACTGCCCCACCCTCCAACACGCTAGGACCCCCTCCCCAGGGCCCTTCTATGCCTCCTGTTACGCCCCTTACTCGTCGGGTTCGTCCCGGAAATGATTAACTCCCCTACCATTCCACGATCCGGGCCGGCCCCACTTTTGTCCATATCAGTCGTTCAACACAACAGCCTGGGAACCTGGGATGTGTTCCTCTCCTTATTTTCGTCTTTTAAGATAAACAATCCCCCTGAACTTGTTCTGCTCCAGGACCCCCCCGTTTCCAAAGGATTCCTGCCATCATACACGGGCTACAAGTCCTTCGCCCCCCGTTCGGCTACCTAAGGTCGCCATTTACGCCTCTATGGCCTTTTTGAAAAACCACTCTGTCCTCCCAGCATCCACGCAGGACGTGGACGACTGCATTCATTTTGATATTTTTTCCCCCCTTGGATGTTTTGGTACGAATTTTTCGCGTTTCAGGATTTCCAATATATACTCTCGCACTCGCACCCCCCTCCCCCATACTGTCACCCCGGAAGAGATTTTCACCCCCCTCAACTACCCCTGCCTCGTCGTAGGAGATTTCAACATCCACAACCCTGCTACAGACCCACTCCGCATTTTTTCCCTTCGAGAGTCCCAGGCTTCAGCACCCTATTTTGACAGGGCATCCGAGCTTGGCTTCCTCTGCATCAACACCCCAGGCGTTTACACCCGCTACCCCCTATCAGGACCCCACAGACCAAGCGTCATCGACCTGGCTTTCGCCAACCCGCACATGTGCCCCTCCACACTCTCCTGGGATGCTTACTCCCTCCCCGCCACCGGCTCCGACCATGTCCCCATCGTTATCACCCTCGCTCCGGCTATTTCCCACCCCCCGCCCCCCCAATACAAGTGGGAGGGCCTGGACTGGATGGCCTTAGAGAGAAAAATCAAATCATATTCATGCCCTCTGGCCCCGCCACATCCCTCCCCAAAACAACTCGACACCTGGTTCAGCTCTTCGCTAGATGCCCTCACCGGCATACTGAAGGCCGAAGCCCCAATCTCTCGCCCCTCCTCAAGGTCCAAACCTTGGTGGACCCCCCTCCTCACTGCCCTACGTAAGGAATACAACAAAGCCTCGAGGAATGCAAAAAAGTCCCGCTCCCCTCATGCCATCAGGACGGCCAAACTCTCCAGAAACGGGTACTTCAAAGCCATTAAAAGGGCCAAGTCGACCTACTGGGCAGCCTTTCTGGCCAAAACCACCCCCAACAACATCTGCACTGCGAAAAAGCTAGTCTCCCCTAGAAAAACACCCCGTTTCCCGTCCCTCCCAGGCGCGGACGACCCCACTTCGATCAACAAAGCCCTCCTGGACTATTTTTTTCCCCCTAAGAAGGAACTCCCCCCCAGAGGGAGACTCTCCCCATTTTCGAACGCCCCCACACTCACCAAAGAAGACATTTCCCAGGCCCTCGCGAAGTCCTCCCCGTCTTCCGCTCCTGGACCAGACGAGATCCCTTACTCCGTTTGGAAAAACATACACTCCCTCAATCCCGACATCCTGCCCGCCCTCCTAGGCCCCCTACTGACATTTGGGTACCACCCCCCATCGCTTAAACACGCCGACGGAGTAGTACTCGACAAACCAGGCAAGGCGTCATACGACACCCCGGCCTCTTTCGGCATCATCATCCTTCTAATAACTATCTCCAAGATTCTTGAGAGAGTCATGGCGGTACGCCTACTTTCCCTCGCCACTCAGTCTGGTCTGCTACACCACAACCAGTGCGGCTCGATCCCTGGTTTGGAAACCTTCGATGCCTGCGCCACCCTCATACATGAGGTCAAGACACTTCATGGAACCTGCCAAAAGGTATCCTCTCTCTTCCTCAACATCAAAGCCGGTTTCGACAACGTCAATGCGGCCACTTGAAGGACGATGCTCCTGGAAAAAAACGTCCCCTCTTACATGGTCGACTGGGTTTCATCCTTCCTGTCCGAAAGGAGGTGCACACTCCAGTTCCAAGGCTCCCCCAAGACCCCCTCCCCGGACTGTGTGGGTAGCCCCCACGGGTCCCCCATCTCCCCGCTTCTCTTCCTCATCTATGTTTCACCCCTTCACTTCAATATACCGCGTGGCCTGATGCTGTCCTACGTAGACGACTTCTCTCTCACCGTGGCCTCCACCTCTTATCGCTCAAACGTCCGCCGCCTTCAAGGGCTGTTCGCTTCGCTATCCACCAAGGCGGCCAAGCATGAAGTCACCTTTTCCATCCCCAAGACGGAGCTCATTCACTGGCGCACTCCTGCCCAGAGAAACTCCCCAATGTCCAACCAGCACATCTCCCTCAACGATCAAATCTTCCGTCCCTCACGGGTAATCAGATGGCTCGGCTACTGGTTCACCCCCCTATTGAACACCACACATCACTTTGAACGTCGCCTCTCCCTCGCCAATGCTTCCTTCGTCTTCGTCAGAAGGCTCTCGTCGCCAGGTGCAGGCATCCGCCCCTTCCTCACCCATAGGATAGCCATGGGCCTCCTTCTTCCCATCTTGACCTACGGGGCCGATCTTCTGGTCCCCGGCACCCGCGTCCTGTCCCGCATGAACACCTTTTGGCACAGAGTCCAAAGGTGGACAACCAACTGTTTCTTCTCTACACCCACCTCCGTCCTCGCAAGGGAATCCTGCCTCCCACCACTAGCTGCCCTCTGCAGAGACAAGAGACGGATTGCCGCCCTCAGGGTCTGCTGCTCCCCCCCCCACCCTCAACCTGGCCGCCGCTCGCCTACCCCCCTCTTTCCCCTCCCTGCTCCGTTACAGGGCCCCCGACACCTCCCGCTGCCTGACCAAGGGCCTACAACCTAACAACCGACCACTCGACTGGAGAACTCCAGTCCCCGCCACCCCAGTTAGGCGTCACCTCCCGATTGACGCCCTGGCCCACCTGACGCTCCCCTTGTCGACCAGTTTGTCGCGCTTCCCCCTTGTCTTAAGAACCCCCCCCCCCAAGACGGAAGATATACCCCCCCAGAGCCTGATGGCCCAGACCTACGCCGCCCTCCGTGGGCGTGCGCAAACGGCCCTCCTCCAAGACTGGAACTGCTCCCTACCGGCCCCACCAAGCTACACCTACCCGGCGTCTCTCACGCCTTACCCCTTCATGGGACTCGACAAGTTCGCCGCTGGTCGCATCCATCAAATGCGCGCAGGCAAAAGTTACCTAAGAGCCCGTCCCTCATAGTTCGACGCCTGAAACGTGCCAACCACCTGCCCCCGATGCGAAGAGGCCCCCGAGACCTTCGAACATGCCATTCTACACTGCCCTGCAAGAGTAGACGCGAGATGACGCCACCTAAGGACGGTCGACAGCCTCTCTCCTGCGAGCCCCCTCTGGAACCATCCCCCCTCCCTCTCGGCACTCCGCCTCTACATCCTCCACTCCAGCACTGGCTTCCCGGTCTACCCCTCCCCATATGTCAGTCAGACCCCCCCTCTCGACGAGTAACCCACCCCGCATAGAAACCCCATCGCTCCCCCCCCCCTGCGACAGATCAGCGACATAAGAATGGTTTAGGTTATTTTTTTTTTGTTTGCATTATTGGAATTTTCCTTTATATTTTATGTTTTTTAACAGACGAGACCGATGGTTTTCTGGCCTTACGACTTAGCACGTTTGCGACGAGCAGGAAATGGTTTTTTTTGTTGTTTGTACTTGCTTTATAGGTTTTGTTTTTTCCATAGCTTACAGCTGCACGAAGCTTTTTGTACCTTAAAACAATGAACGCATGAATAAAAAAAAGAAAAAAAAAGAGAAAAAAAACCAGCCCTGGAGGGTCGCTTGGGGAGTTGTAAGACATTTACCGGCACGAGGCCAAATCATCGTGGGGGGCAGGAGAGGGACTGGGGGCCGCATTGGGGAGTGGCCTTCCTATCCTGTAGGAGGAGCGTACACTAGCTTGGGGGGGGATCACTTTTGGGGTGACTAGGTCAAAAGGAATGCCCTGGCCCACCGGGGTGATGGGACGGGTAGTCTGAGGGCGAGGGGATTGGGGAGGGGAAGTGGCGGAGGTGTCTATGGCATCTTGGTCTACTGCCTCAATGGTCGACGGGTGGGGAGGAGGAGGAGGTGGGCAGGAGGAGCAGTCCCTGTCTCAAGCAGAATGGGGTTCAGAGCAGTTGGGGCATCTGGCGGGAGTGGCAACGCAGCAACCTAAAACAGGTCGGAGGTGGCCTTCTTTGGGACAGGTGGGGTTGGTGCAGCGATGGTCGGCCTTTGAGTGCGGTCCACCGCACAGTTGACAGACGGTCTGGTTCTTGCAGAGGGGTTTGAAATGCCCATACTTCCAGCAGTTGAAGCATTGACTAGAGGGGGAGGAAGTGTAAGCCCTTTCGACGGGGAAGTTCTTACCAAATATCAGCATGTGTGCCGACTCAGAGAGTAGGTTGGCAAAGTCAGTAGGGATATGGATAATTATGGAGAAGGCTTTTCTTCCCTCCAGGCGAGTAGAACGGTCGGGACCGAGGAAACGAGCTCTGGTGATCTCAAAGCCTTTGTCGTCTTGAATTTCTCTCCTAACAATGGGAGTGAGATGGATATCCTCGTCAGGATGGGCTTCGGCCGGGATGCCATGGATTGCAAAGTGTAGGTCAGTAGGGGCTAAACGGAAGGGAAGCCAGGGGTTGGAGGCGACAGGGAAGGCTTGATTGAGCCTATTCGCCAACACTTCAAATAACTGGGAGTATGAAGCGGCAGGGACAGATGTGTCAGGAACGACGACGGTAACCGCCCCTTTATCATTAATGAAAATGGTGAAGGCTTTGGGGAGTTCGGAGCCAGCTTCCATGAGGACAGAGGCAGCAATATCTGGGAAGCGGACACGGATGGTGGGCTCGTCGGGGTGGGGACTTGGAGTAGTTCTGGGGGCGTAAAACCTTCTGGCAGCAGCTGTGAGGGGGGCGGGACCCTTGGGGGAGGCGCCCTGGACGACGGCCGCGACTTTGTTAGCAGAGGTGCCAGGGGAGGATTTCTTTCCTTTTGCTTTGGCCTTGGCCTTATTTGCTCTGACCGCAGCGTTAAACTCAGATGTTCTATCATGGATCACCTGGGCATAGGAGCGGAGGGGTGCAAGGGAGGAGTCGTCCCCAGGGGGGGGAAGACTATGGGTAGGTGTGGGGCCTGGGTGGTCAATTGGTTGGGCGAGAGGGGACAGGGCGTGGGGCAGAAGCAGCCCGATGTGACAGGCCATAAAGAGCATTTCGGATTTCCCTCTGCGGCTTATCAGGGCGGGTATTGGCCACTTGGTACTGAAGGTCGTGGATCTGGGAGTGTAGTTCTTCCAGCCGAGAACTGAGTGAGGAAATTGTGTGGATTGAAGAGCAGAGGAGGGGAAGGAGGGTGCTTTCCCCTGAGGAAAGGTTTTGGCAATCCAACAGAGACAGGGAAGGAAGCTGACCTGGGGTGGAAGAGATGAGGGAAGTGGTACGGTGGAGGAGATTGGAGAGGAAACGTGCGTCCGAGGAGACCTCTGCCACCGAAGGGGTGGTAGAAGGAGGATCAGACCTCGGGAGGAAGAGAGAAGGAAAGAGACCAAGGGGGTCCATAGTGAGTGCTTAGGGAGGCGAGGCCTAAGTTGGAGGGATGTGTTGGTGGTAAGGGGAATCGTCCTCTAAGCGACATGGTGTTGTAAAACTTATGGTCAGGAAAACAGATGGCGCGAAGTGTGTCAACTAACAGGCCCCATTTTTTCTTCTTTTTTTTCCGTTTGAACTTGTTTATTAAGCCGGTAACTAAATAGGTACAAAGGCTGCTCTAAACCCATTGAGGGCCATGTAGGCAAAAACGTCCAACTACAATCCATCCCGTATCCCCAATGCTAAAACTATGTGACCCTGCCCGTCAAACGTAACTACTTTGAAAGATGGTAGAAACCGAAAGCCAGGTACTATGGGTAGAAACTACAAAGGAAACTACAGGCCTGAATACCACGAACCAATGAACCTCCACGGACATGCACCCCTAAAGACAAGCCCCAGAATGACTGTGAGAAACCTATAAAACCAACAAAGAAATCTTCAAGCCCAATCCAGAAATCCCAACCCCATTGACAAAAGGGCGGATATACCAACCCACATGAGCACACACGAGGAACGTAGAGTTCGGAGCATATAGTCCGGCAGCGAGAGTCGAGTCGAGGACCAGCTCGAGATCCATATAACTAACCCGGTCGCGGCAGAGACTTGTGGCGAGTGAATCGAGGCCCAAGGGCCACCGGAAACACAGTGGAAAGGACGAGTGCATTACCCACTAAAGACAGGGTCAGAGGCAGTAGCCCGAACACCCTAGGAACCAGACAGTTTCACCCATACGCACTGGGCCATGTGAGATCTCAGGTCCAGACTATCATGAGGAGACAGAGGCCGGCGGAAAAGGAGTGACTTGTAGCCGTAACAGGGCGACTGGACAAGACCGATGGAGGAGAGAGGAGGGGTAGACCCAATTCCGAGAAGTAAGAAGCAAAGGACCACCAAGGGATCATAGTTTTTCAACAATGCGACCGTACTGACAGAAGCGCTCAGGAGATGGTGCAATACCAGAGAGCAGAGCCACCGGGGCCACTACTTCACCGATACCCCGAATCTGGGCTATGCTTATGGCGTGGAGGAGGGGTTGCCGACTGTGCAAATGCTAAGCGAGGGCAGCAAAACAAGTGGGGAGAAGGGGGCGTGGGAACGCGACCGTGAGACCCTATAGACAAGAGCACCCAAATACTCAAGCCATCAGAAGGGAAACAGAGGGAGGAGAGGGGGGTAGTAGCTTCACCCTCCTAGGCAGCGAGGCCATCAGAAGAGGGGAGAGGGTAAGATTCCTCACGATGATTTCACCGGAGTGGTGATTTCAATCGGAAGGAAAATAGGAGAGATGGTTCGTGGTCAACCAAGAGGCCCTTTTTTTCTTTTTTTTTTTTTTTCTTTTTTTTTATATCATGCGTTCATTGTTTTAAGGTACAAAAAGCTTCGTGCAGCTGTAAGCTATGGAAAAAACAAAACCTATAAAGCAAATACAAACAACAAAAGAAACTATTTCCCACACGTCGCAAATATGCTAAGTCATGAAACCCTAAAACAGTTGGCCTCGTCTGTTTTAAAACATAAATTCATATAGGGAAATTCCAACAATGCAAACAAAAAGATAATAACCGTAAAAAGGAAACAGATTCTCATATTGCCGATCGGTTGCTGGAGGAGAGAACGGGACTGGGTTTTTACTAGTTGGATTGCTCATCGAGAGGGGGGGTCAGGTCGATGTTTGTGGAGGGGTTGAAGGGGAACCCTGTTGTCGAGTGGAGGATGTAGAGGCGGAGTGCCGAGAGGGAGGGGAGGTGGTTCCAGAGGGGGCTCTCGGGAGAGAGGCTACCGAGCGCTCTTAGATGGCGTCGTCTCACACCTTCCCTTGCGGGGGCAATGTAGTATGGCGTGCTCAAAGATTTCGGGGGCCTCCTTGCATCAGGGACAGGAAAGTGACGCCTCTCGGTCGTCGAACCATGAGGGGTGGGCTTTGAGGTAGCTTTTGCCAGCGCGCATTTGGTGAATGCGCCCGGCGGCGAACTTGTTGAGGCCCATGAAGGGGTGTGGGGTGAGTGAAGCGGGGTAGGTGTAGCCTGGCGGGGCTGGAAAAGAGGAGTTCCAGTCCTGAAGGAGGGCCGCCTGCACACGTCTTCGGAGGGTGACGTAAGTGAAGGCCATCAGGGTCTGTGGGGGTATATTTTCCGTTGGGGGGGGGTGGCTTTTAGGACGAGTGGGAAGAGCGACAGTCCGGTCGACAAGGGGAGTGCTATGTGGGCTAGGGCATCGATCGGAAGGTGACGCCGGACTGGGGGGCCGGGGACTGGAGATCTCCAGTCGAGAGGACGGTAGTTTGGTTGCAGGCCTTTGGTCAGGTCACGGGAGGTGTCGGGGGCCCTGTGCAGGAGCAGGGAGGGGAATGAGGGAGGGAGGTGAGTGGCGGCCGGAATGAGCATGGGGGGGGCGCAGCAGACCCTGAGGGCGGCGTTTCGTCTTTTGTGTCTGCAGAGAGGGGCCAGTGGAGGGAGGCAGGATACCCTCGCGAGAATAGGGGTGGGTGTAGAGAAGAAGCAGTTGGTTGACCACCTTTGGACCCTATGCCAAAAGGTGTTCATGCATGACAGGACGCGGGTACAGGGGATCAAAAGGTCAGCCCCATAGGTTAGAATGGGAAGGAGGAGGCCTATTGCTATTCTGTGGGCAAGGAAAGGACGGATGCCTGCCCCTGGCGACCAACTAAGAGGCCTTTTTTCTTTTTTTTTTCTTTTTTTTGAATATCATGCGCTTTGATTTATCAACTAGGGGGTACAAAGGCTACGTGAAGCGTTAGCTATGGTAAGGAAAAACCCCCTGTGCAAAGAAATCCTCCTCGGACCACCGGAAAAAACCATCATCCCAAGTCCCTCTGGTGTGGAACCAACCGCAGAATCCTGCCGCGAAGACAAAAAACCCCTACCGGCTAAGTAGACAAGAGAAGTAAATCACCAACACGACGGGCAGGAGACAACAGGAAAACTGGACCCGAAAACTCCTCCCCTTTAAAACAAAGAACAAAAGAAACTCCGTTTATATCCCGAGAGCTCTAACAGAAACCCGACCGTGAAATTTTAGCCTAAGACTACAGAACACAGAACGGGGGGACAGTAAACGCTAAAACCAAGCAGATCCATCACAATTACTCCGTAACCCAAGGCGTTGATATCGTCCAAGAAGGCAGTGCAATATCATGACCGAGCGTAACCGAGGGGTGCGACCGAGCCCGCCGCCAGGGATGGGTGGTGACCGTTGGGAGTAAGAATGCCAGCTAATGAGAGGATGTTTGGCTGTAACCGAGCCACGGGACGGAACTGAGCGGAGGAGAGGAGGGGTAGACCCAAGTATCATAGGAACTATCGGAGACGTGTGCGTGTCTGACTAGGCAGTCTCGAGCGAAACGTAATCGAAGAGAGTAGAGAAATCGACCGTAGGCTGAAGAAAAGTTTTCTCTTACTGCGAACCGTGATCCCAGCCGTCTGTAACATGGACGCGAGGGTGTTGCCGACCGTGCAAATGCTAAGCGAAGACGCGAAACCAAAGCGAAAGGGTGGATGGGACAGGCCCTAAGAAACGGGTGCCCAAGTCCGAATCTATCATAGGGGGGGGGTGCAGCTCACTGAGAGTGCGTTGGAGAAAGGATGGATCCGACGATGATTTCTCATGGTGTTGAGATTTCAATCGCCGGAGGTGTAGAGGAGATGGTTCATGGCCAACTAAGAGGCCTTTTTTTTATTTTATTTTTTTTATCATATTTTAAATTTTGTTTAAGGTACAAAAATAGCATACATCCACAAGGGATACGGCCGCAACAAACCTCCAACTACAGTCCAGCCCATCGTCGAGGCGGTGGAAACCGTGGGGCAAAACCCCTGGTCTAAAACCCGCACCAAGCGCCCGGGCGCTGAATACAACAAAAATATATACATGAAAACCACAAAAGCCAAAAACATCTACCGAAAAACCCAAGAAACAACCCGACAGTGAGCCAAACCAAAAATACCAAAACCCGTAGGAAATCAAACTAAGAGAAAGCCCATCCGTCACTAAGAACGTTTGCCGATCCCAAGGAGAAAACCAAAGATCCGTAGCCATACTCGAGGGTAATAGTACCGGGGCCATATAGGCCAGGCAGTCGGGGCTAATGGGATAGCGTGTGGCGGGGGGAGCCGAGGGAGTCCACGAGTCTAAGGCGAAAGTGGCGGAAAGGAGCCGGTGGCGCAGGCCGCCGAGCGTGAGGGGGGGAGGTGCGCCAGCGTAAAGATAGGCCGACGGTGTGCGGGGGGGTGTTGGCTGTAACCGAGCCACGGGACGAAACCAAGCGGGGGAGAGGAGGGGTAGACCCAGGACAGTGACGCAGGAGACGAGGACCACCAAGGGGTCACGATTTTTCGCGATGCGACCGTACCGACCGAACCGTTCAGGAGAGAGTGCAATACCAGAAAGCAAGGCCACCAGTGCCGCTACTTCACAGATCGCCCGAAGCTAAACGACGAAAAGCAGGTATGACGAGGGGTTGCCGACCGTGTAGATGCTAAGCGAGGACGCGAGACAGCTGTAAGGAAGCCAGGAGAAGACGCGAAGCATGAACTGGAGAGGATGTAGGGACAGGCCCTAAGAAACGGGTGCCCAAGTCCGAATCTATCATAGGGAGTTGCAGCTCACTGGGAGTGCGGGAGGTGGATGTTGACGATGATTTCTCGTGGTGTTGAGATTTCAATCGCCGGGTGTGTAGAGGAGATGGTTCGTGGGCCAACTAAGAGGCCCTAAGGGCTCTCTTTTATAACCTTTCTTCCCACAACCCTAACCCTTGTGACTCATACCATTATGTCGCGCACTCCTATGACTCATAGCGAGCCATAGTGTGAAATCCATCAGCTGACTCCTATGAGTCACTGCGCAATAAACCAATAACCAATCAAGACCCAATAAAACAATCATGTGCACAATTTGTGTCACCTGCGTGAAACCCATGACTCACAACTATGCGTCATGTGCAAAAGTCATAATCATATGACCACAATCGTGCGTCATGTCAAAAACATAAACCAATCATAACAAAGAAATAATACACTATTGCGTAGTCATGTAAAATATCCAAACCCTTATGACTGATGTGTATGAGTCATGTGAAATCCTTCACAGTCTGCCTTGCTTGGTCACCGTTGGTGACATTAGCGATCTATCGTACATGACAGGAGCCTGTATACTCAGCTTTCATGGTATACAGAAGAGAGAGAAAGTGTGATAGTTATCAGCCTGAGAGATTGTGGTTACATGCTGCAAGTATTCCGCAAGGCAGAGTGGATTGTAACAATTAGTTGTATCAACTCTAGCAGGACCTTAACCTGAAACAGATACAACGGTAGCATCACAGGAAGAGCACAAAATCGAAGTAGCCGAATTCAATACTTCAATACTAGGAGAAGCAATTGAGTGAGCACTAAGAGAATCAGGGACACCGAGCCCAACTACCGCAGAACAAAGCTCCCCAATAGGATCAGAAGAAACCACATCGCCCAGAGCAACAGGAAGAAACACTATATCTCTCGCAACAGGTATTAGGGAGGCCGCCACCGCAGGAGATGTAACTACCAACAATACTGGCGTACTTTTACTGGAAATAAAGGTAGAACAATTATAAGAAATCATTGCAACACGTACCGGAGGGGCAAGGAGGCCAAAAATCAAAGAACCAGAGGCATTCACAGGGGACAGAATGAACCTAGCCCTGAGGAATTAGTATAAACATTACACGGGGTCCGGGGTGACATATGTTATCGTCATACGGAGTTAACTACACAATATGACAATGGTAGGGTAAAGTCACCCTACCTTAGAATTCAAGTTACCCTACCCTGGGGTTCCAATTACCCTATTGAGGAGCCTCAGTTACCCTACCCTCAGAGATATAGTCAACCGGAAGTTATAAGAGAAGATAGTCATATCTTTCTTAGGGCCTTAGATGTTACTGGTGCCACTCTATGACTTGCTAGCTGCAATGCTCGAGGTGTGGGAGGCTTTGGTACTTCGTGTAATCAAGAAGAATATTCCTACAACCCCGCTAGCTCTGACTTTGGGACGATATGCCGTCACTAGCTCCATATCTAGTTGCTAGTTAGCTAGTTAAGAGGTATCCAGAAAGAAAGCCCATTAGCAAAAATATCACTCTACATCCTCCGCATCTGACACACAGGACGCACAGGACGCTAAAAATGCAAACCTCCACTCCAGAAGATCTTTTCTCGTTCTCCAACGTCCCGACGTTTTCCGGACACAGACCGCTCCGTCCTGTACGTCCTGACGACGTTAGATGTCCTTCCACTCCCTCCTGATGCTATTAGATGATCGGCGGTTCCTTCCTGTCGCCCTCCTCCCACCACCAAATTTTTGGTCTTCTTATCCAGAAGTCTATACATAATACTTCTTTCATCTAGAGTTTTGCCCTCTTCGTCAAGCGTCCAGAATCTCCCATTCTCCTTCAGATGTATCTGCTTGGTGTCTGGATACCCTCCTGATATCTTCTGATACCATACCGCTTATTTCAGATAGCTTCCCCATTTTTCATACGCATTCAAGATGCTCTCATGAGGTATTCTCGATGCTTGCCGCATCTTCCCTACTTCATCATGACCTTTTATCTATCTTTTCGCTATCAGGACGTGACTTGCTAACATCTGAGATCTCACACCTATACGCCTTTGATTCTCGTCATCACAATTGGATAATCTAAATCTATTGCAATTACTCTATCATGCACACCCAAAGTCCCCCTAATTACCCCCTCCGATGCTCACTTCTTCCTGCCCGCCCTCAGCGTCCTGTTGTATATTTCCACCCCCCACAGGTGAAGCCTCTCCGGCCTCAAAATCCTCGAGGCTGAGCGATAGGGGGCTGGATGGATCAGGGCTCCTGGTAATCTCCGGTTCTAGTTGCTAGGTCCGGCGACATCCGTCTTCTGGGCCAGCTGGATCTGAATCAAGAAACTCAGACTCCAAGTCAACTGATATCTGGCTGAAATCCAAAGACGTATCTGTTTCCTGCGACGGATTCAGGCTATCTTGGCCCCATTCCACTGGCAGGCTCCGGACTAGTGCGTCAATCAGCGTCTGTCTTCGCCTCGCAGGCTGTCCATGACTATCACCAGCTAACTGAGCTGCAGTTTTGCGTAAATGGCCACATTGTCGTGGGTAAAGCGTTCATGCTACTCCTGCCGGATGCTATGCTGATTCTTAAGCTTTCGAGTAATTTTCCGATAAAGATTCAAAACACACACCTCCTGTGTCTCCCTTGCGAACCCCAGCTACTTATTTCTCTGCTGCATAAAAAGGTCTTACATTTCGGTCAACTAGTAGCAGTCTTGGTCTTCTACAAAACCCCCCAAGATTCAGACGCTCTTACCTCTAACTACATCATGCTTGAACTGAGGTGGGGTCTTATATATTCCAGTTTGCCATGCCCACAGTATATAGCACAGCATGGCACATATCAGGCAGATTATATTACTGTTGATCCACTTCAAAAATCCCTGGTCTAGCATCTCTTGCATCTTTATCCCATTGAAATACTTGCCGTATATTGTGTAGGCAATTTGAGGCACAAGGAACCTGAACGTCAAGTTCTATGCCTAGCTCAGTCAGCCACCATATCCGTGTCATAAACCACTTAAGATGAACCTCATATCCATTGGCCGAGCAAATGAACCTGTCTCCTTCTAGGAGGTACTCAATCCTTGGCGCCATAGCTATAGGGTCTTTCGGAAGACCCTACAATCCTTCGATATTGGTCCAGATATGGAACAGGAACTGACCTCTGACTGCCGTGTGTGTACCACGAAGCTTTGGTTGTTAATACCCTATTCTGCGCTGTATCATCGTTGCTTAAGTGAACTTACTAGTTTCAAACTCTCCTCCGATGGATCTATATACCCTGAATCAGATATCGTATCCAGCACCTTGCTCCAAACCGTGTACACCTGCGACGTTAAAGCAACGGCGTTTGGGAGTAGGTTATTGAAAAGAGTGTACCTAAGCATCAGGGCCATCGCCTTCCCTAATAAAGCACCTTCTGCCCATATCACTGTGTTTCGCTGCGAGTCAATCGCGGGCCCGAATCGCACGTGACTTGGGGTACCCAGTTCACTTAGGGGACTCGAGCTTCTAATACCAGATGTGGTGATACTATGGTTTGCAAGCTGGGACAAATATTGTTCTTTGTTAGAAGATGAGAACATTGGCGAACTATAGGCTCTGCCACGTATTATGCACTCCCAAGCTACTGGCGTGCGCCTAGCAAGCCACTATTTCCCTGTTGGCCAGCTGCCTGCGATCAATGACGCCGCGCCGGCGCTGTACCTTCTTCAATATCAAGTGTTTCTGTATCAGGTTTAGTATTTGATTCTGTTTCTTTAGCGTCGCCAAGGTTTTGGTACATATCACTGCTATCATTGCTTAAATGAACCGTTTCCAAATGCTCTTGTCCATCGTACTCCGTTTTGTGTTTGATATATGCCCTAGTTTGTATTGTTGATCTCTGGGGGCGCTTGGGTGGCCTTGCGAGCACAATGGTTTTATTTGACCCAGGAGAGAGGCTTTGGTGTGAGGGTTGGTAATTTGACAGTGTCATCCTGGAGGAGCCGGATTGGTTCTGCTGTACTGCCGATCCGGATCTCCTGCTGCCAAGTAAGATGCCATGTCTACGCCCATTCTGATTGATTGCTTGTACTCTGAGAGTTAGCTGGCTCGTGAATCCCATGGAATCTGGTACAACGTCGCGTCTACGCCCGTTCAGATTGCCTACTCGGGGAGTTGGCTGCCTGGAGCCCTTAGAATCAGGTATGACCTTGGGTCTATGGCAAGCCAGGTTGCCTACTCGGGGTGTCAACTGACTGCGTGAATTAGCTTGTTCTCTAGCCATAGTACAATACAAACGTAGTGCTAGTTAAGGAAGATAAATTTCAGGATATCGAGATGCAGGAGAATTGGACGGATCTCGAGTATTGTAAAGAAGAGGAGTTTGGGTAGTTTTCTTGGGTTTAACAGGATGCATTAGGCCTTATACACTGGACATAGAGTCCGGAAGTGGCATCACGGACTATTACTTGGCATTGACCGCAAAGTTACGCGTGAGCAAAGTGGTTTTCCATCACTCAGCATTAGGTTCGTGATCTGGATATGCTCAATTCTAGTAGTTTCGAGACTGGTATGAAAAGGTTGAATGGGATGAGGTTTCGCTAATGTAGGGGCCTAGGCGGGAACTAGCCACAAAGAGTATCAGTTAGTGACGTTGATTCTAGCGAGACATATGCCGCACCTAAAATTGATTAGAGCTATTGAGCCATATCTCTGGACGTCGAATCAGCACCGCTGAACACCCGGATCCCAGTATTCACCGTTCCTCGACGCTAGGCTTGTTCTGGACCCAGAAAGCGAGAAAAGCTGAATTCAGAAGAATTTCAAGCATCATACGAGAACTGCTGAGGTGAGGCGAGGCGAGGCTGAGAATTTCTGATGTCAGAGCAAGGGGCTGAAAGGGCATCACTATCTTATACTGTATATGGCATGAGAGATCGAAATAGGTATGAGACGCTAAAGCAAGTGCCCCATGGTATGATTACTATGATACTAGCTAAAGGAAGAGACTACTCTGAGTCTGTAGGGACAATTCCAGACAGTTCAACCATGAATCAGCATCACAATGAGAGACGGCTTGAAAAAATAGAGCCAAAGAACATCCTCCAAACATCCAAAATGATTTTTTAGCAATCCAGCCACTTCGTCGGTGTAGCTGTGGCCCCCGCATCTGAGTGACCCCCCGCCGTGGCGACGTTTTGGGAGTCTGATGCCGGGGAAGCTATAGGTGTAGGGTGAATCTTGGGAAGTGTCGCAACATCAGGAGTCACAGAAGGCCGCGGAATGGACGCAGCATTTAGTGTCATAGGAGCTGGAGCAATAGTCACAGCATCTGAGGTTCCGGGAGCAGGAGGCACTGTGGGGTTAATGGGCGAGATGGGGGCAATGGGCATCGCAGGATAGGAGGTTGTAGAAGGTGGCGAAATAGAGGCAGCATTCAGCGTCGTGGGAGCTGGAGCAATAGTCGTAGCATATGAGGTTCTGGGAGCAGGAGGGACTGTGGGGTTAATGTAGGAGAGGGGGGCAGCCGGACGTTCTGTGAAGGTACCTGAGGGGCGAGCAGGAGGGCTGTCTATGTCACCATCAAGCTCAACACTCCAGCGGGCTTCTTCTGTCAGGAGTCGCGACATCCGGGGGCGATTACTGATAGCCTACCCAATGTATCTAATCTGCTCAGCCTCAGATGGCATCGAAGGCCCAGGGCGTGACCCAGTAATGAAGGGATCGCTGGTAGAGCTTGCCAGCTCCTCTTCTAGTTCCCGATCCAATGGGGGCAGCCTCGCCCTGCGGGATTGCGTCCAGGGCCCGGGTGCGCTATTCTACCCCGGTAGTAGTTCAGTTATTGAATTTGTATCTTAACTTAACTTAAGGCATAGAAACTTACATCTGCAATGACAATTACGTCCTCCTGCTTGCGCCTCCGAGAACTATAAACTGCCTAGTACTAGTTGTTCTCGTCGTCCTCATCCTCTTCGTCTACCTCATCGTCTATGTCGTGCAGCTCCGCCCAGTCCAACCTTGATTTTCCCCCGCGGCCCTCTTGATTCTCTTCTTCTTTGTCTTCTTTGTCTCCTTTGTCTTAGTTGTCTTCTTTGTCTTCCTTGTCGTCCTCTTCACCTTCGTTGTCGTCCTCCTCTTGCCCAGAGCGATCACAGACTTTGGGATCAGAATACGGGTATGTCCTGTTAGCAGGCTAGGGCGTTTGGCTGCGCTCCTCTTCCACGTCGGCGCGTGATTCCAGGACCATGAGGTCCAAGCGATATCTGCCATCGTTGGCAAGGAGTTACGCTTGGATATCAATATCTTCATTCAGAAAGATAAGCTCACAGAGTGGGGCTGCGGGTACGTGAGGTACTATCTGGCCGCCATTCCCAGTGGCACCGATGAGATATCGACGTCATCCTATTGCCTCTTCCACCTGTTGCAACTTGACGACCACGAGCAGCCCTTGCATGCTCGGTGATGCCAGGATACCCCACGCAATTCCGTGTTTGGAGTTGGCGGCACACCAGATTTGCTCAAGGAATGGATGCCCAGCTTTATGAGTATTCATTCTACGAACGATATGGATCCTTATACCATGTGGGCAATTACCAAAGGCTGAGTCTGATCAGGGCCCCTGAGAAAATGTGTTAGTATGAGGACGTTTGAATTTCCACAGGGAAGATCACTTACTCGCAGGTCCTATCACTTTGCCATCACAAGTGGGCTTAGCCTTAGCATGCTTGATTGCCATCTGGAGTTTCTTTGCTGTATCCTTGACCAACATTCTCAGCTGTTGATGAACTTCCTTGGTATGGTCAGAATGGTAAATGGTTTTAATAAGCTTGATGCGTGACTGGATAGGGTTAAGGGAACCGGCAAAATCAATGACAGACGTGAATTGAGTGTCAGTTAGCTGTCCGGGATTGAAACAGTGCGCCTGCATGTAGGCCTTGACCTCATGACACCAGGTATCGTAGCAGCCAACTTGATCCCGAGAATTCTTGAATCCACACCAACCTTTGGCATATACTATGTTGCCATAGGGCCCTGTTACGCACACGAGAATAGCTCGACAGTATTATTAGTAGAGGTTGCGCTACCAAAATGGAGGAGCGTATGTTCAACCTCAACTCACCGTAGTAGGGGCAACTAGAGGCATTTATGTTAACTACTCGGGATACCGGAAGAGCTCACGTTCCATGAAGCTAATTACTGATTGGAAAGATAAGTGAGAATACTCTTCTCCTTATTCAGTGCATATGCATATTTTGCATCATGCATTGATATCCGGCTATTCGAACTGATTACTCAATTCTTCATGATAAAGGACTATTGGTATGTTGGCATTGCGACCGCATATATGAACTTGGTCTATTAGGAGGAAGAGATCGAAGAGCATTTACAGGTGGAGTAGGAATATCCTCAGATAAAATAGATGTCAGGAGTTCTCTGAGTTCGAGTGGGACAATCATTCAGGGTCAAACAGTGTTTGCACTTCCTTTGACGAAGCTGAAAACTTAAAAAGATACATGATTGTTAGGAAACAGGAAGTAGCAAGATTTTAGTATAAGTAGTAAGGGCTATTCCCCCGAGTTTGAGAAAATCAAGCAACGGAGAAACAACCTTAACAATATAATAAGTTATTAAGTTTTGAATTTGAGAACTTCTATTTTATTACTTTACCTTTACCGAACAATCATTACTCGAGCCTTCATGACTTCCCTCCGATATCTCAAATACTATACAGCCTAGCTCTCTCTATTCCTTTGAGCTAGTTACCCCGTACCAGGCCCTCTGAAATATAATAGTTTGTTTAAAGCATTCTGACACATCTGAGCTCTAGCAGGTGATCGTTTACTTACTCGGAGTCATCCATGTTTGGGTCAAGTTGTGGATTCTCATCCGATTCCGACTTTTGGGTAGGATATGAAGGCCAATTGTTAACTCTACGTCCCACGATATATGAACCTCAATGATACGGATGAATAGTTACTTAAGTTCTTTCGGTGACGGTAAGAAGGGCAGGCTTGCGTTTACTCCTGCTCACCTCACTTTCATGAGTTTGGACAGCCGGGCGCCTGGAGGAGATCAAAATATCAATATTGCTTACTAGCTAATCATGGGAAGGATTGTGCTTACTTTCCCAAACTGATGGCGCTAGCTTGCATTGGCTCAGTGTCATGCTCGGCTGGTTCTCTAAATAGAAACACAAGATTAATGTTAATGCCCACTAGTCAGTAATAGGGTGGTATGTAATTACCCTGCCTTTCGCCCCGGTGGTTTTCACTTTTGGTAGGCGCCATTTCATCCAGGAAGAACGATTTCAAGGTTTAAAAACAGTGACAGGAGAGCAGAAGTTGGGGCGTGGATAGCTGATATCTGAATGCAAGGCGTTGGTAACTAGAGAGATGGGGGATGGGATTGAGAAGGAGGTAGGGCAGAAGGGGGCTTTTATATAGATGTATCAGACGCCATGTATGTATTGCCGTATTTGTAGCCCTACCAGTGGTGGGTGTACTAGTATGATACAAGACAAACATTGAACCCTGGGAAATCGTGGCGTGAAATTTGGCCGATGATCCTCCACATCCGATTCCTGTGAGGGTCTAGCGAGTAGCTTCATTCATTGCACCAGTCACAGTCAATAGACCATACAAATTGATGCATTTTGCGAGTCTTCTTGGAATGTAAAATAAGCTTTTAAGCCTCACAATTTGCCTCACGCTAAGAGACGTTGTTGCCCCAGAAACGTGGAACGATATCTCTTAGCATCCTCTTGTATGGAGAATTGATAAGATATGATCTACGAGCCTCAACCTCTTAGCTCGTGCCACATCGACTTCATCAGCAATGAGAATCTTCAGAGTGTAGAGAAAATCTTTCCACTCAACAGCTACGTGAAATACTAAATACCGAACTAAACCGCTCACACTGGGCAAATCGATAGATGCTCAATCTGTGCCTCGCCTTTTATACACTTCCAACGAAACTTGGAAGCACTCTCTTAGAGTTGCGTTCGTAATCAAACTGCTCACTATTCTTCCACTCCTCCTCACGATCCAAAATCTCCCCAGCAATAGAGCCTATTGGCAGTCTCTTAGAGTTGCGTTTGTCATCAAACTGATCACCACGCTTCCGCTCCTCCTCACGATTCAAAATCTCCTTCCATATCAACTTGCCTTGAGTATGATCCCGTCTCAATTCCTATGTCTCCTGGGTTTTCAGTCGGTTCAACGATATGACAGCGAGGGGGATACCATTTGCAAGGGATTCAATGCCATCTCCAATGAGGGGTACCCAGCTACGCACGCTGCCTTCACGTCCCACCGTCAGGTTCGAGACATCTCATAACGACCCAGAAAATGTGCCCGCTGAGATTTGAGAGACATCTTCATCTTCTGATTCAGCTGCTACATCAGCTGCTTCACCAGGCTGCCTGTCATCATCCTCGGAGTCTAGCTCCTGGGGGCAGACATGGATTTGGCCTACACGTCCTGCTGGGTCAAAGGCCCATTGGTGGACAGAATCTTGAAAGAGATATGGGTTCCTCCCCCTGGTGGCGTGACCCTCACAGTGGTTACAGTCCCCTCTGGCGAGATGCTATCACAATAAATCAAGAGATCGAGTGGGTTATCGAGAACTATATTCGAGAGGAGCCAGGCGCTTACAGTTTCATTGTTTTAGTTGAAGACATATTCTGTCCAAGATATCGGCAGCTGAGGAGACTGCCGCAGCTGCCAACGACCTTCACCAGTTGCATCAAGTATTTACCAAATCTTGATTTCCCCTATAGTTCTCTGAATCATCGCTGACAATCCCCGGATATCATAGGAATCTACCTCAGCAAACTTTATTGGGTTGACATGAGGGGGACGACAGTGAAGCCACTTATAGTGGGTCGAATTATGTGAGTTGCTATTGGCAGGTAGGACGCAAACTATACCCACTGCACGTGGACGTCCAAGTAGGGCGCTCCAATCTATATCTCCATAGTTAGTAAGTGAAAACTCAAAGCACATGTATTATTTTGAAGGGGACTCACTAGTTGGCATAGGGCGATTTCTCCGGGGACCAAGCACGATCTGAACTGGCGGTTGGGCAGCAGGTCTATCTTGTCCTGGCAGTGGGGGAGTAGGTCCACCTTGATCCGGTGGTGGGGAAGCGACTCCAACTTGCGCTGGCTGTGGGGAAATAGGTGGGGGAGCGACACCGACTTGTGCTGGCCGTGGGGGAATTGGTGGTGGAGCGACTACGACTTGTCCTGGCGGTGGGGGGGCGACACCGAGTTGCACTGGCAGTGGTAGCATAGGTGAGGGAGCAGGTCCACCTTGACCTGGTGGTGGGGGGACGACAATGACTTGCGCGGGCAGTGGGGGACCCCACTGAGCTGGGGCGTTCATCGGCAGTAACGTATTCGGAACAATCACCTGCGCAGACTGGACTCCTGGCTGGCCCAGTGGCCCCAGCTTTGCACCCCTAGCAGCAGCTGCAAGACGATTGCCAAGGGTGGTTGTCAACTTCCGCCCACAGTGTTTAACCAGCTGAACGACTCTGTTGTCCACCTGCCACAGACGATTAATATTGTTCGCAGCCGATGCCGTGGCGAGTGTAACGCAAGCCAGGTGCAATCTCCTCATACCTTTGACAATTTGCTGGAATTGGCATCAGGGAACGTGTACAAATCCGCAAAGTTTCTTGCTACGATTTGATCTTTCACAATGTCCCGCGATCGCTAGTACAGATCATTGCCTGCAGTGCTCGCTGGGATGTCTATAGATAGCTTATACTGGGTGATTTTCCGACGATCTGGGAGCCTTGCAGTTACCACCTCGAGGGAATTAGGGGGAATTTGGTAGGTCTGCCCTGGCGGAGCCTGCTGTATTCCTGCATCTGGCATGTGAACGTACTGTACATTGTTGTTATTATGCGCCATGTCATTTGATTTTTGGTTTATAGAGATAGTGATCTTGGGGATAATAGTCTTGTGGTGTGAATACGGTGGATGTTGTAGATGTTCTGAACGTAAGATGAATCTTAGTATGAACTTCCTTCTACCATGATAAATTCACGATATATATACTACTCCCAGACATCCTTTGAGTGTCTGAAAGAATCATGAATTTGTGTCAAGATTGGCTAAGAATTGACAGATCTCACGCTCAAGGACAAGACCCTGCCACTTTTTCATTCAAGATGAATAAATGAAACATAATATTGAAGCTGGTTCAGGGATGAGAACTTCGCCGTACCTATCCTTGAAAGAAACCATACGGTAGCTGACGCCACGTGATATCCGAATATATGGCGCTAAACCTGTTCCACTACTAGCTCCTAATCGGACCCTAAATGCAATGCACACACTCTAGGATAAACACTAAACAATACCGGTACTCAAGAATCTAAATACCAGGTTATCTGAGATTGTGCTGCCTCCCACCATGTCTATCAAATGTTCATTCTGCAGCAGAAAATACACCCAGACCAGTCCATACGAGAAATATCAGCGAACTGCGCATACAAATCTAGACATTGTTCTAGCATCTACTGTACGATATACATCATCCAAGAATACTAATGACGGCGCAGAAATAGACCTCTTGCATCATGAAGGGCAAGAGCACCCAGATTCTGCCTATGAATCTCAACCGGAGCCTACTGATGACATTGCTCACGAGTCTGATACTGAGATACTGGACGACTCTACGTCTTTATTACACGGCAGGCAGAAGCATATTGAACGCACCGGGGAAGCTATTGGCGATATCATTGGATTTGAGCATGAACACCGTAATCTGTGCGCTGACCCATGGGCAGCATTCACCAGTGCGTACGGTTTCAAACTAGTGTCTTAGGTCATTCGCCAGATCGTATACCAAGACAACTTAGTCTACACACTGGTGCGTGAACATGACTATAGCGGAAAAAGAATATATGCAGAGATGCATACAGTGGATTGGTGGTGGGACGTTCAAGTGCATCATCCCAACCAGCATTACGGAAGCGTTTGCTGACCGATTATAGAAGCCACTTGTGCCAGGTGCGACTCTAGTTCCGGTGATTGGGATGTCGGATCAGACCCATCTCAGCAACTTCTCCGGTGACAAGAAAGTGTGGCTGGTCTAAATGACGCTCGGAAATCTTCCGTCAACCCGGCGCAACATTCCTGTATCAATCGCTGTTCTCCTTCTTGCACTATTGCTCATGCCCCCCAAATTCTCAATGTCCTCCTTAGCAAATACCTGGCAGAGGCAAATCAACGCCTATACACTACAAAGTGTACTCAAACTCTTGTTTGAGCCCTTACAACATGTGGCGCTTGAGGGCTTCAATATTGACTGTTCTGATGGGAAGGTTCGGAGGTACTTCCCAATCTTGTCTGCATGGATTGCAGACCATATGGAAAATGTTGCCCTATATAGGATAAAATGAAATGCCAGCCCTAAATGTGATGTTCCTCCAGGGGAATTAGGAACTGATGCCAAGAACAAGTATCTAGCGAGAGATTTTGCTAGATACGAATATGGTGAACAAGAAAATAGGGATCAGTCGCCTGGGTCAGAGTCAGACGACGTTCACGTGACATCTAACACAGTCGGGATCAATAAGGGATCCGGTCTTTTCACGAGCTCCACTGGGTTTCGGCACTTGTTCTGCACATAGCAGATTTGCTCCATCCCATTTATCTCAGATTATTCAAGCACATGATGCACTGGATCCAAAGCTTTTTCAAGAAACACACACGACTGCAGGGATTTGACGATGTCTGGAAGGCATTACCACCGTACCCTGGGTTTTTTATTCCTACAAGAACCTACCGTGAGGTGACGCAGTGGCAAGGAAAAGTGATGAGGAATCTAAGACATTGAATTTTGGGAGTTCTCACTGTGGCACTGCGACAGCCAAAAAGCACCCAAGTTATACCTTTCAAACGTGATCTAGTGTGTATCAGGGTACTTGTCAACTTTAATATGATGGCACAATACTGAAGCCACAAGCCTGATACGGTAACTTATATGAGAGATTATCTGAACCAGTTTCACAAGATGAAAAATATCTTCTAGGAGTTTCTGGTATCCAAATTCATACAAACTTAGATTGATAAACAGTGAAGGGAACTGTGATGCTAATGGGCGTAGATGGGTAGGGCGGTGGCCCCCTCCAAACGGCACCAAATCTGTCATGATGATCGCGAGAAGGAGAACGACCGACGGATGGAATTGATCCATACCGAATCCCAATTCAACTTTATCAAGATGCATCTTCTAGGTCACTTTCGTGATCATATACACCAGTTCGGGAATATTCTGATATATTCCACGGATTATGGGGAGCTTGCACATAAGGATCAAATTATGGACAGCTGGCGGCAATCTAATAAAAACGATCCAGCTCGATAGATCATACAGAGCTACAGTCATCGGCATAAGATCCGGATAAGACATTTGATATTAGAGTCCCTTCAATGGCAGGGAGCCAATCGCCCTGCCAACGTTTTGGAATATTCAGATAGAACGGGTACAGATGCCGCACCAGCCCTGTGTGGCAGGATCTTAAAGGGACATCATTATAATGTGACTGATGTTTTGGATTTTTGCAAGGTTATGGGGGTATCCCGAGAGAGCATCTATCGTGAATTGATTCGCTATAGCGGGCATAACATGCTGACTGAGCATCGCCTTCAGGAAGACCCAGCAATACCTAGATCTCTTCCGGTTGAACTACAGACTCAGATTGAAATCCCAGTACCCATGTTCCAAGAAACTGAAGTTTACAATATTCATTGTGCATGCAGCGCGGGCTGTCGACAATTCAGGAATCAGGGGTGTCGGAACGATCGGGTTTGGGTGCAGGCTGGAGTGGAAGAGATGTATGGTGCACTGGGGGGGCGTCTTCCGGCAAAGATCATAGTGCTCTTCCAAATCAGGGACTTGATATCCGAGAGCGGCGTCGGGGTCAGGCGACTTGAAAGCCTTCAGATTTTGAGCGCGGTAAACATTGGTCGCCCATCTGACGCGCATGGTCTTGTCCCCGTGCAGGAGAATGAAAATGCACAGGAGTTTACAAATATGGACATAGGGACAACCCTCGGACTGGAGCACCTGATCCCGGACGGGGAGCGGTGGTGTCTGGTGAACAGCCGGACTGATTTAAGGATATTTAATGAGATCTATTAACTTTAAGTTGGAGAGCTAGCTCCTTGATAAATCTACAATGATACACGATACGCGACAGTATCATGTATAATCGTAGATTTATCAGGGAGCCAGCTCTCCGGCGTAGACTTGACTATCGTGGATGCTAAGCGGTGTATATAGAACTATCTAGTAATGAATAATGAATGAGTATAGTGGGGAATCAGTGTGCCAACGGGATGATAATCGTGATCATGATCATGATCATGATCTTGATTGTGCCAGTGACACCGGGAATTCAGGATATAGTAGCCACTCTCAAGGACCTGTCACAAAGGGTGAATAAGCGAGGCAGACTGAGATAGATTTCACATGACTCACACTCGTGAGTCATAAGGGTTGGGTATTTCACATGACTACAGGATAGTGTGTTATTCTTTTGTTATGATGGGTTTATGGTTTTGAGATGACACATGATTGTGGTCATATGATTTTGACTTTCGCACATGACTCATAGTTATAAGTCATGGGTTTTATGCATGTGACGCACTTTGACCACATGATGGTTTTATTGTGTTTGGATTGGTTATTGGTTTGTTGCGCAGTGACTCATAGGAGTCAGCTGATGGATTTCACACTATGACTCGCTATAGGTCATAGGAGCGCGTGACATAATAGTATGAGTCATGAGGGTTAAGGTTGTGGGAAGAACCGTTATAAAAGAGAGCCCTTACAGCCTCTTGGTTGAACCATGAACCATCTCCACTACACCTCCGGCGATTGAAATCTCAACACCACGAGAAATCATCGTCAGTTCCATCCTTTCTCCAACGCACTCTCAGTGAGCAGCACCCCCCCCCTATGATAGATTCGGACTTGGGCACCCATTTCTTAGGGCCTGTCCCATCCCCCTCTTCGCTTTTGTTTCGCGTCCTCGCTTAGCATTTGCACGGTCGGCAACACCCTCGCGTCCATGTTACAGACGGCTGGGATCACGGTTCGCAGTAAGAGAAAACTTTTCACAAGGCTACGGTCGATTTCTCTACTCTCTTCGATTACGTTTCGCTCGAGGCTGCCTAGTCAGACACGCACACGTTTCCGATAGTTCCTACGATACTTGGGTCTACCCCTCGTCTCCTCCGCTCGGTTCCGTCCCGTGGCTCGGTTACAGCCAAACATCCTCTCATTAGCTGGCACTCTTACTGCCAATGGTCACCACCCATCCCTGGCGGCGGGCTCGGTCATGGTATTGCACTGCCTCCTTGGACGATGTCAACGCCTTGGGTTACGGAGTAATGTGATGGATTTGCTTGGTTTTAGCGTTTACTGTCCCCCCGTTCTGTGTTCTGTAGTTTTGGGCTAAAATTTCACGGTCGGGTTTCTGTAAGAGCACTCAGGATATAAACGGAGTTTCTTTTGTACTTTGTTTTAAGGGGGAGGAGTTTTCGGGTCCGGTTTTCCTGTTGTCTCCTGCCTGTCGTGTTGGTGATTTGTTTCTATTGTCTACTTAGCCGATAGGGGTTTTTTGTCTTCGCGGCGGGATTCTGCGGTTGGTTCCATACCAGAGGGACTTGGGATGATGGTTTTTTCCGGTAGTCCGAGGTGGATTTCTTTGGGGTTTTTTCCTTACCATAGCTTACCGCTGCACGTAGCCTTTTGTACCCCGTAGTTGATAATCAAAAGCGCATGATATAAAAAAAAAAAAAAAAAAAAGCCTCTTGGTTGAACCACGAACCATCTTCCTTACACCTCCGGCGATTGAAATCTCAACACCACGAGAAATCATCGTCAACATCCACCACCCGCACTCCTAGTGAGCTGCAACTCCCTATGATAGATTCGGACTTGGGCACCCGTTTCTTAGGGCCTGTCCCTACATCCTCTCAAGTTTTTGCTTCGCGTATTCGCCTGGCTTCTTTACAGTTGGCTCGCGTCCTCGCTTAGCATCTACACGGTCGGCAACCCCTCGTCATACCTGCGTTTCGTCGTTTAGCTTCGGGCGATCTGTAAAGTAGCGGCACTGGTGGCCTTGCTTTCTGGTATTGCACTCTCTCCTGAGCGTCTCGGTCGGTACGGTCGCATCGCGAAAAATCGTGACCCCTTGGTGGTCCTCGTCTCCTGCGTCACTGTCCTGGGTCTACCCCTCCTCTCCCCCGCTTGGTTTCGTCCCGTGGCTCGGTTACAGCCAACATCCCCCCGCACGCCGTCGGCCTAGCTTTAGGCCAGCGCACCACCCCCCCTCACGCTCGGCGGCCTGCGCCACCGGCACCTTTCCGCCACTTGCGCCTTGGACTCGTGGACTCCCTCGGCTCCCCCCGCCACACGCTTTCCCATTAGCCCCGACTGCCTGGCCTATATGGCCCCGGTACAGCTACCGCTTTGTGTATGGCTACGGATCTTTGGTTTTCTCCTTGGGATCGGCAAACGTTCTTGTGACGGATGGGCTTTCTCTTGGTTTGATTTCCTATGGGTTTTGGTATTTTTGGTTTTGCTCACTGTCGGGTTGTTTCTTGGGTTTTTCGGTAGATGTTTTTGGCTTTTGTGGTTTTCATGTATTATACTTTGTTTCTGTATTCAGCGCCCGGGCGCTTGGTGCAGGTTTTAGACCAGGGGTTTTGGCCCCACGGTTTCCACCGCCTTGACGAAGGGTTGGACTGTGGTGGAGGTTTGTTGCAGCCATATCCCTTGTGGATTCGTGTTATTTTTGTACCTTAAACAAAATTTAAAATATGATAAAAAAAAAAAGAAAAAAAGCCTCTTGGTTGAACCACGAACCATCTCCTCTACACCTCCGGCGATTGAAATCTCAACACCATGAGAAATCATCGTCGGATCCATCCTTTCTCCAACGCACTCTCAGTGAGCTGCACCCCCCCCCTATGATAGATTCGGACTTGGGCACCCGTTTCTTAGGGCCTGTCCCATCCACCCTTTCGCTTTTGTTTCGCGTCTTCGCTTAGCATTTGCACGGTCGGCAACACCCTCCCGTCCATATTACAGACGGCTGGGATCACGGTTCGCAGTAAGAGAAAACTTTTCTTCAGCCTACGGTCGATTTCTCTACTCTCTTCGATTACATTTCGCTCGAGACTGCCTAGTCAGACACGCACACGTCTCCGATAGTTCCTACGATACTTGGGTCTACCCCTCCTCTCCTCCGCTCGGTTCCGTCCTGTGGCTCGGTTACAGCCAAACATCCTCTCATTAGCTGGCATTCTTACTGCCAACGGTCACCACCCATCCCTGGCGGCGGGCTCGGTCGCACCCCTCGGTTACGCTCGGTCATGATATTGCACTCCCTTCTTGGACGATGTCAACGCCTTGGGTTACGCAGTAATTGTGATGGATCTGCTTGGTTTTAGCGTTTACTGTCCCCCCGTTCTGTGTTCTGTGGTCTTAGGCTAAAATTTCACGGTCGGGTTTCTGTTAGAGCTCTCGGGATATAAACGGAGTTTCTTTTGTTCTTTGTTTTAAAGGGGAGGAGTTTTCGGGTCCGGTTTTCCTGTTGTCTCCTGCCCGTCGTGTTGGTGATTTACTTCTCTTGTCTACTTAGCGGGTAGGGGTTTTTTGTCTTCGCGGCGGGATTCTGCGGTTGGTTCCACACCAGAGGGACTTGGGATGATGGTTTTTTCCGGTGGTCCGAGGAGGATTTCTTTGCACAGGGGGTTTTTCCTTACCATTGCTAACGCTGCAGGTAGCCTTTGTACCCCGTAGTTGATAAATCAAAGCGCATGATATAAAAAAAAAAAAAAGAAAAAAAAAAGCCTCTTGGTTGAGCACGCTTCGCCCCTCTATTTTCCTGACCATAAGTTTTACAACACCACGTCGCTTAGAGGACGATTCCCCTTACCACCAACACTTCCCTCCCACTTGGGCCTCGCGTCCCTAAGCACTCACTATGGCCCCCCTTGGTCCCTTTCCTTCTCTCTTCCTCCCGAGGTCTGGTCCTCCTTCTAGTACCCCTTCGGTGGCAGAGGTCTCCTCGGAAGCACATTTCCTCTCCAATCTCCTCCGCCGTACCACTTCCCTCATCTCTTCCACCCCTGGTCAGCTTCCGTCCCTGTCCCCGTTGGAGTGCTAAAACCTTTTCTCAGGGGAAAGCGCCCTCCTTCCCCTCCTCTGCTCTTCAATCTACACAATTTCCTCACAGAGTTCTCGGCTGGAAGAACTACACTCCCAGATCCATGACCTTCACCCCCAAGTGGCCAATACCCACCCTGATAAGCTCCTGAGGGAAATCCGAAATGCTCTTTATGACCTGTCACATCGGGCTGCTTCTGCCCCCCCCCTGTCCCCTCTCGCCCAACCAATCGACCACCTCCCCCACCCCCCCCCTCGCCTACCCAGGCCCCACCCCTACCCATAGTCTTCCCCCCCCTTGTGACGACTCCTCCCTTGCACCCCCCCGCTCCTCTGCCCAGGTGATCCATGGTGGAACATCTGAGTTCAACGTGGCGGTCAGAGCCAATAAGGCCATGGCCAAAGCAAAAGAAAAGAAATCCTCCCCTGGTACCTCTGCTAACCAAGTCGCGGCCGTCGTCAAGGACGCCTCCCCCAAGGTTCCCGCCCCTCTCACAGCTGCTACCAGAAGGTTTTACGCCCCCAGAACTACTCAGAGTCCCCACCCTGACAAGCCCACTATCCGTGTCTGCTTCCCAGATATTGCTGCCCCTGTCCTCAGGGAAGCTGGCTCCGAACTCCCCAAAGCCTACAAAGTTTTCATCAATGACAAAGGGGCGGTTTCCCTCGTCGTTGCTGACACCTCTGGCCCTGCCGCTTTATACTCTCCATATTTCGAAGTGTTGGCGAATAGGCTCAATCAAGCCTTCCCTTTCGCCTTCAACCCCTGGCTTCCCTTCCGTTTAGCCCCTACCGACCTACAGTTTACAATCCATAGCATCCCTGCCGAAGCCTATCCTGACGAGGATATCCATCTCACTCCCCTCGTTAGTAGAGGAATTCAAGACGACAAAGGCTTTGAGATCACCAGAGCTCGTTTCCTCCGTCCCGACCGTTCTACTCGCCTGGAGGGAAGAAAAGCCTTCTCCATAATCATCCATGTCCCTACTGACTTTGCCAACCTACTCTCTGAGTCGCCACACTTGCTGAGATTTGGTAAGAACTTCCCCGTCGAAAGGGCTTACACTTCCTCCCCCTCTAGTCAATGCTTCAACTGCTGGAAGTTTTGGCATGTCAAACCCGTCTGCAAGAACCAGACCGTCTGTCAACTGTGTGGCGGACCGCACTCAAAGGCCGACCATCGCTGCACCAACCCCACCTGTCCCAAAGAAGGCCACCTCCGACCTGTTTTAGGTTGCTGCGTTGCCACTCCCGCCAGATGCCCCAACTGCTCTGAACCCCACTCTGCTAGAGACAGGGACTGCTCCTCCCGCCCCATCACCCAGGTGGGCCAGGGCATTCCTTTTGACCTAGTCACCCCAAAAGCGATCCCCCCCCAAGGTAGTCTACGCTCCTCCTCCAGGATAGGAAGGCCACTCCCCGAAGCGGCCCCCAGTCCCTCTCCTGCCCCCCGCGATGATTTGGCCTCGTGCCGGTAAATGTCTTACAACTCCCCAATCGACCCTCCAGGGCTGGTCCCTGCGCGCTCTTTACAACTCGTCCAACACAACTGCCTAAGGAGCTGGAATGTGTTTCTATCCTTGTTTAATTCTTTTAGTTCTTTGCCCGTTGCCCCTGCTGTTGTTGTTCTCCAGGATCCCCCCTTTTGGCATGGTCGTCTCCCCTCATTTCAGGGCTTTACTAGTTTCTGCCCCCCCTTTTCTGTCCCTGCAAAACCTAGAGTTTGTTTTTATATTTCCAATGCCCTCCAGAGAGAAGTGTCCGTCCTTCCCGCCCCGCTGGGAAGAACAGACTACTTTGCCTTGGATATTTTCTCTAAGGATCTCTTTGGCGTGGGCTTTCCGTCTTTCAGAATTTTGAACCTATACAATTTATGGTCCAAATCCCCCGGAGGGTGGACCATTTCACCTACCTTTGCCTTCCCCACCGGTAATGACCCCCTGATGGTGATGGGGGATTTCAACATTCACCACCCCTCCGCCGACCAAATGAGACGCCACTCCTCAGCTGAGCTGGCTCTTTCTCTTCCTTACTTTACCCGTACGTCTGAGCTAGGTTACCTACTGCTTAATGTTCCCGGTGTTTTTACACTTTTTCCTCTAGGGGGTTCGTCAAGGCCCTCCGTTATTGATTTTTCATTTGCTTCTCCTGCTTTTGTTTCTTTCTTTAGGTCATGGGAGGCTACTCTTCCCTCCACTGGCTCCGATCATGTTTCTATTTCTTTGTACCTCACACACCATAAACTACGACCCCCCTCTCCTTCTCCCAATTGGCTACTAACTGACTGGACCTCCCTCTCCCCCACCCTGAAACTACTAGATCTACGGCCCCCTCCTCCCCTCCCCACTAGACCTACTCTGGAAGCCTGGTTTGATTCGTCCCTCCTCTCCGTTACTTCTCTACTCTCTCGTCACACCCCCCTTTCCCGTCCCTCCTCCCGCTCTAAGACGTAGTGGTCCCCCCTCCTGTCTCTTCTCCGTCGAGAGTACCATTCCACATCAAGGACTGCATGGTCCTCCGCGAGCCACAGGATGCTGCCTCCGCCAGACTCTCGAAGCGTGGATACTTCAAAGCAATTAAAAACACTAAGAGTTCCCACTGGAGATCGCTTCTGGCGAGTGCCACCCCCAGGTCCATCTGGACTGTCAAAAAGTTTGCCCTCTGTCGGCCCCTCCCCCGTTTCCCTTCGTTTAACGACACCTCCTCCCCCACGGACCTTAACAATGCTCAATTCAATCATTTCTTCCCTCCTCGTTCATCTCCCTCTCTCCCGTACCTTCTCAGACCCTTTACCGATATACAGGAGCTCACTGCTAAAGAGATTTCCCTTGCGTTGGGAAATTGCTCTCCTGCCGCGGCCCCTTACCCTGACTCCATCCCATACTCCATCTGGAAGCAGGTCCACAAGACCGCTCCCGAAATTCTCGTCTCCCTCCTTTCCCCTTTACTGCGCTTTGGCCACCATCCTGCTTCGCTCAAACGGGCCAGCGAGGTTGTCCTCGACAAGCCCGGAAAACCCTCCTATGATTCCCCCACCTCCTTCCGGATCATTGTCCTGCTGGAAATAGTTTCAAATATCCTGGAAAGAATTGTTGCCTCTCGTCTCTCCACAGTTGCTAGCTTCCAGGGCCTGCTGTTACCCAATTAATACGGTTCCTTGCCCGCCTTATCCTCTTTCGATGCATGCACTGCGTTGGTCGACTCTGTTCACACCCTCCAGCGCCCCGGCCTCAAAGTCTCCTCGCTTTTTCTTGACATGAAAGGGGGTTTCGACAATGTCGACGCCTCCATCCTCTGCTCTCTCCTAAAAAGGAGTGGTGTTAACCATTATTTAGTTTCTTGGGTTTTTCCTTTCTTACTGACCGATGCTGTTGTTTGTTGTTTCAAGGGTCTCCTAGGATTTTTTCCTCTGTTACTGTGGGCACTCCTCAGGGATCCCCTATTTCTCCTTTGTTGTTTGTTATTTATGTTTCTTGCTTGCATTTTCCCCTCCATAGGGGTTTTGTTCTTTCCTATGTGGATGATTTTTGTCTTTCCATTGCTTCCTATTCCTATCGCTCAAATGTCCGGCACCTCCAGAGAGCCTTTGCCGTCATCAGGGCCAAAGCCTCCAGGATAAAAGTCGGCTTTTCAGTTCCCAAAACAGAATTAATCAACTGGCGCACCCCAGTCGAGAGGGACCCTCAGGGTGCTTCTCGCCCCCCCCTGATTCCCCTGGATGGCCAGGTTTTCTTCGCTGCGGCTCAACTCAGGTGGTTGGGCTACTGGTTCCTCTCCAATATCTCTTCTACAGCTCATTTCTCTCGCAGACTCGGCCTCTCCCAGGCTGCTTTTGCAGCCATCAGGTGCCTCTCCTCCGCTGGGACGGGTGACTCCCCCCACCTGTGCCACAGGCTGGGTACTCTTTGATTTTCCCCATCCTATCCTATGGTGATGACCTCTTCGTCCCTACCAAGGGTTTGCTCTCCAAGATGGATAACCATTGGAGACAAGTCCAAAGATAGATCACTAATTGCTTCCGCTCTACCGCCCTCTCGGTCCTGCGGCCGAGTCCTGTTTACCCACTCTCCAGGTTCTTCTCCCACACAATAGACAGATGGCTGCACTCCGTCTCGTCTGCTCCCCTCCTACTGTCAACCCTGCTACGGCCAGGTTGACCCCGACGTTCCCCTCCCTGATAAAACACACAGCCAAAGACTCCTACAGACACCTCTGCACTCACCTCCCCCCGAATGTCATGCCTCTCCAGGGAAGTCCCCCCTCCCAAAACCTCCCGTCCGCACTCAATTGCCAGTCGACGCCCTCTCGCACCTCCTCCTTCCGCTACTTGATGGTCTTTCTTATGTCCCACTTATCAACGGATCCCTCTTACCAGACATGCCTCGTCTCCCCTCCGACTCCCTTATGAGAGCCACCTTTAAGGCCCCCCAAAAATGTTGTCGCACCCCCATGACCGAATACTGGAAATCGTTCCTCCCTTCCCCAGCCTACTACAAGTTTCCCCTAAGCCTCAAACCCTATCCCTTCATGCGCCTGGGAAAGTTTACCGCTGGTCGCATCCACTAGATGAGAGCCCGGAAGAGCTACCTTGCCGCCAATCCTTCCGTCTAGTCCTGTTCAGAAGTTTCTCTCATCTGCCCCCTGTGCGGGGAAGAGGAGGAGTCGTTCAGCCACGCCATACTTCACTGCAAAATCCAATCAGAACCCAGAGGCGGCCTCATCCAAGGTGTGGTCTCAGTTGCCCCAGATGCTCCATTGTGGTCTTCGCCCTCCCTCCTTGTTTCTCTCGCTGAGTTCGTCAAAACTACCACAACCTACTTTTCTCCTGAAATGTTCCCCTCCCGGATGCTCCCTCTTGTTTCTATGGTTTTTCCTTCCTCTCCTCCCGCTCCAGGTTTATTTTCTTCCTCTCCTCCAAGACATATTTGAATGTGTTTTCCTTTCACCCGTATGATTTTCTTTGAAGGTTGTGTATGGGATTTTCTTTGCTTAAGTATACCGTGGGCAGTGTCGTATCGAGTACTCGATACACGTTTGGAGATGCCTGTTTGACCTTTTATTTTCTTATTGGTTTGTTGAGATTAAGGTTTTATTTACGCCATAGCTAGCGCTGCATGCGAGTTCTTATACCTTAACAACCAATACATAATATAAAAATAAAAAAAATAAAATAAAAAAAGAGTCTCTCAGTTGAGCACAAACCATCTCTCCTATTTTCCTTCCGATTGAAATCGCTACTCCAGTGAAATCATCGTGAGGAATCTTACCCTCTCCCCTCTTCTGATGGCCTGGTTGCCTAGGAGGGTGAAGCTACTACCCCCCTCTCCGCCCTCTGTTTCCCTTCTCATGGATTGAGTATTTGAGTTCTCTTGTCTATAGGGTCTCAGGTTCGCGATCCCCCGCCCCCTTCTCCCCACTTGTTTTGCTGCCCTCACTTAGCATTTGCATGGTCGGCAACCCCTCCTCCTCGCCATAAGCATAGTGCCACTTCGGGTTATCGGTGAAGTAGTGGCCCCGATGGCTCTGCTCTCTGGTATTGCACTGTCTCCTCAGCGCTTCGGTCGGTACGGTCGCATCATCGAAAATCTCTGAACCCTTGGTGGTCCTTTGCTTCATGCTTTTCGGTGTTGGCTCTACCCCTCCTTTCTCCTTCTTCGGTCTCGTCCAGTCGCTCTGTTATAGCTACAAGTCACTCCCCTTCCACCGGCCTCTGTCTCCTTATGATGGTCTGGACCTGGGATCTCACATGGCCACGTGCGTGTGGGTGAAACTGTCTGGTTCCTAGGGTGTTCAGGCTACCGCCTCTGACCCCGTCTTTAGTGGGTTATGGATTCCTCCACTCCGCTGTATTTCCGGTGGCCCTTTGGCCTCGCTTCACCTGCCACACGTTTCCGCCGCGACCGGCTTAGTTATATGGACCTCCCGCTGGTCCTCACCTCGACTCTCGCTGCCAGGCTATATGCTCCAAACTCTATGTTCCGCATGTGTGCTCGTGTCCATTAGTATATCCGCCCTTTTGTCAATAGGGTTGGGATTTCTAGATTGGGTTTGAAGTTTTCTTTGTTGGTTTCATAGGTTTCTCACTGTCGTTTTGGGGCTTGTCTTTAGGGGTGCATGTCTGTAGAGGTTATTGGTTCGTGGTATTCAGGCCCGTGATTTCCTTTGTAGTTTCTACCCATAGTACTAGGCATTTGATTTCGACCATCATGTCAAAGTAGTTATATTCGTCGGGCAGGGTCAGAGGGTTTTAGCATCGGAGGCTCGGGATGGACTGTAGTGGGAGGTTTTTTGTCGACATCGGCGGCCTATGGCTGAAGAGACTTTGTACCTAGTTAGCTACCGGCTTAGTAAACAAAATAAAAAGGGAAATAAAAAATAAAAATAAAAATAAAAATAAATAGGGCCTCTTGGTTGAGAGTTCTTCACGCAACTATCTAAGTTATTATCTATACTATACTTCCAACATCAACTCTTTATGTTCTTGCAACTATCAGGTCCGAAACTACGGGTGTCTCGTGAAAGAACTTTACGATCAATCGTACAAGATAGGGGTCTAGGAGACTCAGCCATCATAGTACGAAAGAAGAGGAAGGACTCTGATCACTATTCAGAATAGTGGTTACCTGCTGCAAGTATTAACCAGGAACGAGTGGATTGTAACAGCTAAGCTCGTGAGAGATACCATAGTCTCAGCTTCATAGTATATAACAGACTTCATATTGAAAGTATAGTATAGGAAAATAACTTAGATGGTTGCGTGAAGAACTCTCAACCAAGAATTCATTCTTCATTTTTTTTCACTTTTTTTTTTATATCATGTATTCGTTGTTTAGGTACAAGAACTCACATGCAGTGCTAGCTATACAAAACCTTAATTCTATCAACAAATAACAATGTAAAAGCTCCACCAAACATCTCCAAATTGTATCGAGTACTCGATACCACACTATCCACTGTATAACCTAAGTCGGAAAAACCATAAACAATCTTCTAATGAAAACCTTAAAGCAGACAGGAAAAAACACTCAAATGTACCTTGGAGGAGAGGAAGAAAAAATCCCCACAGCGGGAGAAGAAGAAGGAAAAACCATTGAAACGGGAGAGGGTGCCCGCGACAGGTATATATCAGGGGGAAATTTTGTAGCTGTGGTTTTCACAAACCATCTCCTCTACACACCTGGCGATTGAAATCTCAACACCAGAGAAATTATCGTCAACCACCCACCCCTCCCTCTGTCCTCTTTGATGGCTCTTTTCCCTAGGGGTTCACAGTTACTATCTCCTCTCCCCTCCCTTTCTTCCCAAGCGGTTGAAGGGCCCTCTTTATAGTGTCGCGTTGAGTTATCTTTTGTTCTCGCTTCGCTTCACGCCCCCGCTTTGCGATGTTGTTCACTTAGCACATGGTTGGCAACACCTCTCCTTTGCGCTCACGAGGGCTATCTGTTTATCATTCCTGCCGGGACATTGGACCTTCGTCTACCCTTCCATCTACCCTTTTCTCAGCTTCGTCCAGTTGCTCTGTTACAGCTTACCTTTCCCTCTTTGGCTGGTACCCTACTACCTCCTGGCTTTTGCCCCCCGCGGCGGTCATGGTCGCATCCTCGGTTACGCTCTGTCATGGTATTGCACTGCCTCCTTGATCAATGTCAACGCCTTGGGCCTGGAGTAATTGATTCGGTCGTTGGGTACTTTTACCCCTTTGTTGGCCGGCCCCTACATAGATGGAGTTTTATTCCTTGTTAGGTTTCTACTTTTGTGGCATTTCTTTTAGTTCCTGCGTGGGCAGGTTCTCCTTTGTTTCCTCTTCATTTGTTCTGGGAAGCTTTCTGAAGGGTTTTCTGTGTCCTCCTGCTTTTGCTCTTGGGAGCTTTCTTTGGCTCTTTGGAGTGCGAGATGTGTGGTTGGGCCCATACCATAGGGTCTTGGGGGTGCGGTTTTGATCCCATGAGGGAAGAGACACGTGGGTTTTTCTTGGCCATACCTAACTGTGCATGTCTGGTTTTTCCCGATAGTTGTATGAATAAAATACAAAACTGATTGAAAAAAATATATATATATATATTTGTAGCAGTGGTTTTGATGAACTCAGCAAGAGAGTGGAGGAGAGAGGGCGAAGACCACAGCAGGGATGTCTGGGCCAACCGAGAGGACACCTTGGAGAAGGCGGGATCTGGGTTCTAATTTGGTTTCGCAGCAAAGTATTGATGGCTGAAGGATTCCTCTTCTTCCACGCACAGGTGACAAATGAGGGAAACTCCTGATCGGGACTAGGTGGAAGGCTGGGTGGCGAGGTAGCTCTTCTGGGCTCTCATCTGATGGATGCGACTAGCGGTGAACTTCCCGACACCCATGAAGGGATGGGGTTTTAGGCTAAGGGGGAATTGATACTAGGCTGGGGGAGGAAGGAAGGATTTCCAGTGTTCGATCATCATGGTGCGACTACACCTCTAGAGGGCCCTAAAGGTGGACCTCATAAGGGAGTTGGATGGGAGGCGAGGCAAGTCTGGTAGAAGGGATCCATTGATGAGGGGGACATACGAGAGACTATCAAGCAGCGGAAGAACGAGGTGTGAGAGGGCGTCGACTGGTAAGTGAGTACGGACTGGGGGCTTTGGAAGGGGGGTTCTCCAGTGCAGAGGCATGACATTTTGTGGGGGGGCGAGTGCAAAGGTGTCTGTAGGAGTCCTTAGCTCTGTGCTTGATCAGGGAGGCAAACGTTGGGGCCAGCCTGGCAGCCGCGGGGTTGACTGTAGGAGGGGAGCAGACGAGGCGGAGTGCAGCCTTCCGTCTCTTATGAGTGAGGAGTACCTGGAGGGGAGGTAGGCAGTCCTCAGCAGCGAGGACTGAGAGGGTGGTAGAGCGAAAGCAATTAGTGACCCATCTTTGAACCTGTCTCCAATGGTTGTCCATCTTGGAGAGCAGCCCCTGAGTGGGAACAAAGAGGTCGGCACTAGTGTTCGTTACGGGGCCCGTTTCGGCAAAACGGGGCGAAAATAATGCGTGTTATTTCACTTAACCGCCCAGTTTTTCCCGTGTTAAGCGAATTAACACGCGTTATTTTGGCCCCGTTTCACCGAAATGGGGCCCTGTAACGAACTCTAGTCGGCACTGTAGGATCGGATGGGGAAGATCAAGGAGTAAGCCAGCCTGTGGCACAGGTGGGGGGAGTCAACCAACAATTCATAAGGGCTCTGTTTTTATCCTCATTCTTGCCACAACCCTAACCCTGGTGACTCATATCTTCACCTTACGCGATCCTATGACTCATAGTAAGTTATAGTGCGAAATCCCTCAGCTCACTCTCCTGAGTCACTCCACAATATACCATCAACCAATCAAGACATAATAACTAAGTCATGTCCACAACTCGCACCATATGAGTGAAACCCATGACTCATAACTATCAGTCATGTGCAAATGTCATGCATCATATGACCACAATCATGAGCCATGTCAAAATAATTATCCAATAATATCAAAGGAATGACACGCTATTGCATGGTCATGTGAAATACCAACCCTTATGACTCACAATTGTGAGTCATGTGAAACCTGCCTTGTATTCTGTCTTGCTTAGTCACCGTTTATGACAGCAGCCCGGGAAGAATAGGAGCATATCTCACAGGATGTTCTTGATAGCTGGGTAGACTTAATTCCACAACGGATTAAAGAAGTTTTACAGGTACATGGAGGATATACAAAGTGGTGATGGAATTACTAGCTTTTTTGCTTTAATTTGATATATCTTTTAAAATTCTATGATTTTTTTTGATTTTGTAGTCACAATTTCTTTCCCTAATAGTCCTATCCTGAATATGGGGGGGTGCCAAGACCTTCCGCCCGGTGGTTGTACAAGATACTGTGCATGGCACTCGATTGACATTTCCAGCTAAGTGCAAACCTATGTTTTTTAGTTTGTATTTTAGCGTGATGTAAGGAAATTCGAAACCATCGACACTGCAAGGGATATCATGGATCCGATGTTACTCTCATTGGCTGTTTCATTGAACCTTGTATTCGCTGGGTACTCTTTTGTTTTTGGTCATCTTTTTAGCCGTCTATGTATGCTGGAAATATGAGGTAAGCACTTGTATATGTTCTAATGTACCTTGAAAGTGATAGTTTTAGTATGTGTAGTTTAGGTTGTGTGCTCCTTGCCCAAAATATGACTTTTCACCAATAATAAGAACGAATCAAAAGCCCATTGCGGTGCTTCTATCCACAAAAGCAGTTTAGCGAGGGCAGTTGCGGTGGCGATATAAGAACGCACACTAGTACTTAACCTCGATACTGTGTTGCGCTGCTTTCTCATGTTGTGCCGTATGCATTCTTGCGATCCGATGATTTCCTTAGGTTTGCTTGCCTATACCGCATTAACTAGTGAAACTCGTTTTCACGCTCAGAGGTCAAAAGAAAGTGGATGCGGACAAATATTTGCCATATTATGATAGGACATCATTTTTGAGACTTGGGTTATTTATTTAAAGGAAATAACTAACCGAGAAGAGTTACTTTGTGAAAAATCCTGACTCACACCGTGAAAACAAGCTTCACTAGTTAATGCGGTATGTCAGTGCCTCGCTTCCCTTCCTCCTCCTTCCGTTTCAAAACGGAAAAACGCCCTTTTCGCAGTCTAAACGGTCGCCGAACGGAACGGTCCGATTTTTGCCAAATAGGCTCTTAATAAAATCCCCCCACTCCCCGCCCCGAATAACATTATTCACCACAGAAAGCAGTTCTCCTCCCACCTTCTGATCCAGCAACCATCGACCAAACACACACAACCAAAAAAACAAGGATCGAACACCACCAAGGTAAATCTATTTGATGTTCTGATACCTCTACAACCGACTAGTGTATTCAAGACTGACCTGCAATCATCCCTGGAACCTTGCAACTTTGATAAATATGTTTAGGTTTCTCCGAGTCGGCCAGCAAGCGTTTAAAGCCATCCTGAGGCCCGCATCAGTTCAGTTCCATACCACACCGCTCGCATACACCAGCTCCCAGACCCACGGTACAATCGCTCGACGCTTCTCTTCGAGGCTTGCCCCCAAGGCATATCATGTTAACTGGCACGATCAATGGACTCTTGATCGTAGCGAGTCTATCGATACCCACGAGACTAGTAGAGATCCGAAAGACTATGATGTCTCAATTGCTGATGTCAAGCGCAAAACACTGGAAACCACAATTTCCAATGAACTGGGCATTAAATACCTCTCAAAGGCTACCCCGTCCGAGGCTCAAAGGGTTCTAGAGACTGACGGTTATATATATGGATGGGGTTTGAGGCCCATAATTCCACTTGTTGTTGCTCATGAACGCAAGGCGCGTTGGGTTTTCTTCGTAATGGACACTGCTGCACCATTGACATATCTTTCTGACCAGGTGGGTGCCAGTGTTACATCAAGAGCATGACAGGAAAATGTCGCCGACAGGATAATGTCGCGTCTCCGGAAAAATTAAGCGCATTAGTAGGCAAACAAGGTTTACCCTGGGTAGCTGCAACCAAACCCACCACGTGGGACATTGTCCTGTCAGCGACATTGTCCGTTCATGCTCTTTATGCACTTGTGGGAGTGAAGTCCATGCTAACTAGCCTAGGCTTGCAAACGCCTTGGTATGGAAAAAGACCACTCCGGTATAGTCACGATTGGCGGATATTCCCATCGTGTTTATCGGTCACCAGAGGAGTCACAATTCTCCGGTATCAATATTCTCAGTGGCGACTTTTGTTGTCGGAATATGGGCAAGCTCTCCTGTGATTATGCGACGGGCAGGGTAACCTTGTACTTTGGTAAAGACTGGGACCTTATCCAGAAGTCAAAGTTGTAGTGAATGGATTCAGAATTAGCCTAGGCAAGCAGGAACGGGGCATGACCAAGAAAGAGCCGGATGCTCGAGCGGAGGAAAAGTTTCCGAATTTCATTTACCCCTGTTCTTCTTCACAACGACCTACTCTACTTGCGTTTACTTTGCGGTTTTTCTATTGGGTTGCGTATTTGCTGGGAATGGATTGCTTGGTGCTCGAGCGGTTGGCCTGGTGGTTGGTTTGTCATCCTGGCTCGTTGTAGATCATTCGGCTTAGGATTGTTAGGCGGTTAGGTCGGCTGTGTTATAGATCCTATGATGAGGTGCGGTGCTATTGGCCGGAAAGTGTTCTGGATATGAGACTAGACGCGGAATTAATGAATGTCGGTGTAAGTTTTGTTTTGCAAAGGGGGGAGTACTGTTTGGATGGTGGCGAGGATTAGGAGCTCCCCACCGATCTAGTGAAACCAAGGTATTTCACTTGTTCTGGCAGGGCGGGAGAAGCATGGGAGAGATGGTTTTTCCTTTCGCCGAAACAATGATCATTCGGTTTTGACCTTATTTTTACTTGTGTGGGATTGCGGAAGCTATGATGCAACGCATTCTACAATGATCTGTTCCAGGAGGGTGTGATTTTGAAAATCGTGTCATCGGCTGGCCCTACGTCTTGAGTAGTCCTTATACTGTGCTTTAGCTACCTTACCAAGGGGATCGATTTCTATTACCGTACTAAATTTAGTGTTCAAGAACCACGCCATTGACACAACCACCAAACATTTCCCGCAACCATGCCTCACAAAGATTTCTTTAGTATTATCATACAAGAAAATTTTCAGATGATGAATTATCATAGATACCCTATCCTCATCTAATCACCAATGCATTTTTAGTTTAGTTTCGAGTGGTTGATAACCGCCCCTGAAAGTGTGATACTTTCGGTTGAAAATGGGGAGCCGGGATCCCATGATCTTCCACCCGCTCCTCATATCGCTAGATAGAAGCGGTTACCTTTGTTATAGTGCCTCACCACGAAAACGGGAGCATCTTCAATCCGGCGGCTTGAGTACCGGTAGATGCGCCAAAGGCGAGTTAATAAATGGTGTGTGCTAACTACACAAGAAGACATCGCGCTATAAAGGTTCAGATTAGTTTTGTAACTAAAGTTCACAGCTAAGTATGGAAAGTTGGTTGAGGAACATTCTATTTATCAGGGATAGATATCTAAATGCATTGAGGGTGCTTGCCTGAGGGGAAAGAAAAATCCCCTATTGAAATTTTCTTATTGGCGGCCACAACCGGTCGCCATATATCCGGTATAAGCTCTAGTTGAGGAAGCCTTGGTACATCGGGGTTTAGGGTCTTGAACGCGCGGTCACTGATCATCACTCGTGAAGAGTGGAGGAGAGTGGCTGAAAAACGCCACCATTTCTTGAAGAGAACTAAAGCCGCACAAGGCGAGGTTACCCCTCGCTTAGGTATGTCTTTATGATTTTGTTTCGGAGGAGGCCTTTGCTATGGCTCGATGGACCTCTCTTATCGGGCGAAAGAACTAAAAGATGGATATCCCACTCCTGCCAAGCTGAATTCAAGTGCTAATCCAAATGGGAACAGTCGGTCATAACATCGTCCGTGTTGAACGAGTGATTCTGTATGATCACATTAGTAGCATGGCTACTGATAGTCTTCCAATATTTCATAGGACATCCAATCAATGGCAATACTCAATTGAAAGCTCGCAGAAGGCTTACTGAGGCATAGTGTCTAGCTCCTGGCTATTCCCATGATCTTTATGTGGTAGTATCTGGCGTTCTGGCTGACGGGAATCATCACGTCGCGACACAATACGCCTCCCCGAAGTATGCAAGAAAGGGAGGAAATTTCGGCTCAAAGTTCTCTACCTAGAAGATGTTCACCGAATCGCCGTTTGTGATGCGCTTGCTTGAGATGAGATTTTGGGTTTGTTGGGGTCGTTACCCGCACCGCTTTCGAGATAGGGTCCGGGTGCTGCACAATTTTATCGGATAGCTTAGAAAAGAGAGAAGATGCTGCGGTACAAGCATCAGTCAACACTTGACGTATCTTTTTCTCCGCCTTGTGTTACTTGATTTCCTCGTGAGATCGGGGGAGCTATACGGGCTAGACATTCTAGATTGAGCGAACTACAGATTCAATAGATCATATATCATATCTGCTAAATTTCCAGCTTATGGTGGCACCCTCCCCCGGTTACTCCGAGTCAATATGATTCATGGATGCGTTCTATGCTGCGAGGGAAAGCAATCGCAGTGGTGGTGGTGATGGTGGGTAGCCAGCTTGTACGGTTTGAAAAGTGAACGTTTTTTCACAATAGGTTGACGGTTGTGAGTTTGCACCTTTTATGGATTGGGTGGGCAGCCAGCGAAGGTATTTCTTGACCGATCTCTTGGTACAAGGGACAGACATACAGGGTTCGCACATGGCAAAGTGGCTTACCAGCTGAAATCTTTAAAAATCGGTGAGACTCTGAAGTGTCGTGTGGGATCGCTATATGCCTGGCCCTTGTAAAAATGCTCGTTTATGGTGCGGAGAAGCACATTCGACATGAGGAGGGATGAGCACATCAGCCATATCCGTACCAAAGTGATTTGGCAAACGATGGCTTGAAACAAGCATTATTTGCTCTAAAACCGCAAAAGCTTCCATAATTGGCAAATTCAAGTGTGGCTTGTATGCGGGCACACTGGTGTGAATACAGCTGATGATCTCTCACTTTTCTCACCTTCGGCTGATGGGGCGAGCATAAGTGAGGCGGCTTTGTTTTCACTGGCCGTGTTTGGTGAATGTACCCGGACGAAGGGCCAATTTTGCCTTGTTTTTTTTTGAAGGTGGAAAGAAAAGTGAATGCTCTACACCTCGGCAGCAGTTTTGCCATATACACCCGGGTGACTCCAGTGACCTACGAGCCAACCGAACCCACTTCGGTTCACCTGCCCTCAACTCCTGGCACTGCACAGTATGATACATCGGTGTTCGCAGGATCCCATACTCTTTGCACCCCAAGGGCAGTATCTATTAACAGCAGCGGAACAACGAGGATCGTTTAGATAGCTGTTCTGTACTATGGCTTTAGGGGCATTCTAAGCCTTTGTACCATTTTGTTTAGTGAGTCGCGGAGAAAGAGAGACAGGGTAAGGGAAGCGCTTCCCGGGCCAGCAGTACTTGGAAAGTTATGGGAACTTTGCGGACGCGGCTGCAGTATGGCACTTTGGACCCGAATACGGAGGAAAGAGTGCAGAAAACAGCTTTTCAGCAGGAAGTGGAGCGTTCCCTCCTATAAATATTGTTTTCGGCCAGCAAGAACTCCTAAACGGTCACTAATTGAGTCGTGAGCTGCAAAAATCTTTTGATAAACCAATATAGGTGTGGCTTGAGTGTGACAATCATTTAGTGGACAGAAAAAGGTGCCCTCTTCTATAACAGGGCCTGGGGCACCTTACTTTCTTAACAGATGCACTTTTTATTCCTTTTTCTGCTGCCCCAAGGCAGGATTCTCAAGCAAGAAAATTTTCTCAGAAAGCCTTGCCTGCTCAACTTGCTGCACAAAAGTGTGCACATATCCAAATCGTTTAAAGTAAGAGGGAGCTGCCAAACTATTTAGTCGGCCCGACCCGGCCATCTCCCGCACTAGTCGACTAATATAGTGAGCTAAAAGTTGCGAGGTGCACGATCTTCTACGTCGCTGATAAATCCATTATCCGGTATAATCTGGAAAGAATAAACAGCTCCGGAGGTAAAGGAAAAGGGCAAGAAAAATACAAATAACTTTAACAGGATGACCAAAGCCTGGGAGAAGCACAAGGTGTTGCTTCACAGGCTCTATATTACGGAAAAGAAGGGTCTCAAAAGAGTGATGGAGATTATGGAGAAGAAACACAATTTTGTGGCTTGGTATGTGAACTGTTTTCCTTTTACCGCCCATCCCCATCGCCTAAAAGCTAATCATCAAAACATAGCCGGAGAACATACATGAAGAACTTGGGCCGCTGGGGATATCAAAAAAATAGGAAATCTCGGGCGGTCCGCAGAGAGAGTGGGCCATCCGGGGGAGTAAATACACAGCCGCCTTCAGGGGCCGAACTGATTATCTGGGAAACCGATAGAAATGCTCCCACATACAAAATTAATGGTAAAACCAACTTCCCCTCTTATACCATCTATAGTCTGTGCTAACCCTACACAAGGCGAGGGAATAACTCACCGGACCGAGGTACTACTTCAAGAAAGTGCTACTACCGAGGTCACTGTTGAGCCAGTAGCTAGCTATCAAGCTACTAGTGGAGTTTCCTCCCCCTTGGATGAATTTAGAGATTCCAATGATGTATTAAATAACTATCCCCCTTGGGCTCAATCTGAACGGAAATCACTGCTGATGCGCGGTCCGGTATGAGCAGTTGTGTTGGTACCTGGGATTTATAGAGGGAGCACTGCTCCTCAACCAGATTAAAAAGAACGCCCTTCTCTCTGGGAACCCTGGTATTCACCCTCATTAGGTCATCTATAGCACGAGCTCTGCTGACAATAAAATTTACTAGACCCCCACTTCCCCGCAATGTCAGACTACCAGCAGGCCTTGGGAGAAATATTTTTCGATCAGACCCCAACCGTTTAAAAAACAAAAAGACCAGATATTAAGTTAAATAATACGACAGTAACTCTTCATGTTAACAACATACAGTTTTACGTCATTGGGGGGGGGGGTTGACGGGTGGATTTTTTATTATTTTATGACTTAACCTACGACGGGTTAACCAATGCGGAGTTGAGGTATCGGTAGAAGACAGTTAAACACTATCTTCTCAATTTAAGACACTCCTTATTCCTTTTCTTTTGTCAGCTCTTTTGCTTATTTCCTTAGTGTGAAGGGATATTTATTTTGATTCAGGATCATGGCGTGTCATTCGGTTACGACAGACATGCCGGCGCTTTTCCTTGCTGTCGCTCAGGCGATAGATTCGGTTATTCGCACTTTCTCTCAATTTCCTTGCGTTTACTTGGCTACGGTTTTTCTATTGGGTCGCATAACTTATTTGTTGGTATTGGATGGGCTGGTGTTCGAGGGGTTGGCTTGCCAGTTGCTCATTTTGGTAGGTCGTCCTGGCTCGTTATTGGTCATTCGGCTTTGGGTTATTGGGCCGTCGGGTGGGCCGTGTTATGGATTATGTGATTAGGTGCGGCGCTGTTGGCTGGAAAGTGTTATGGTTGTGCGATTGCATGCGGGATTAGCGAATGTCGGTGTGGATTTTGGTTTGCAGAGGTTCAATCAATTTTATTACAGAGGGGAAGCACTGGTTGAGTGGTGGCGAGGATCGGGGGTTCCACACCAATCTGATGGAATCAGGGTATTTCATTTGTTCTGGTGGGGCGGGAGAAGCATGGGAAGGATGGCTCTTGCTTTTGCCGAAACAAAGATCATTAGTTCAATTTTTTTACCTTATTTTATTGTTTTAGTGGGATTGCGGGAGCTGGGATGCAACACATTCCACGGTGATCTGTTCCAGGAGGGTGTGATTTTGAAAATCGTGTCGTCGGCCGGTCCTACGTCTCAAACAATCCTTATATTCTACCTACTGCTACCCTACCAAAACAACTGATTTACAGTACAGTACAGTACAGTTGACACAAGCATCTCCCCCAACCATTCTTGACAAGATTTCTCTAGTATTACAAGAAAATTGTCGTCTCATAGACACCCTATCCTCATCCAATCGCCAATGCATTTTTAATTTGTATTCGAGGGGTTGATAGCCACCCCTAAGGTGTGATACTTTCGGTGGAAAATGGGGGGCGGGGATGCCAAGATCTTTACTCCCCTCAGATCCCTGGATTGAAGCAGTTGCGTTTGTTTTAAAACGGGAGCATCTTCAACCGAGCGACTTGAGCAGTTGCGCCAAAGGCGACTTGATAAATGGTGTGCGCTAGCTATAGTGCGCAGAGAGACATCGCACTGTAGGGGTTCATTTTCTATCAGAGGCCAGTTCTGTGGTGCTTTGGTTATGGTCAAGTACAGTACGTGTTCGCCGGATCTCCCATGCTCGGCCCAATTCCTTCCACGCTACCCTAACATATCATACTCCCGGGCTTAAGTCACGAGCTGCAGTATCAGACGTGAAATGATACCAGTGATGGAGAATCCGAACCTTCACTACCGTGCCTAGGTCTCAGTCAAATAAATGCTACGGCTCGAGCATGATCACCCCAATTACGAAAAACCTGTCTATTTGCATACCGTAAAAACTAAAATAATAGAGAATAACGCTAAGGCGTCCAGAATTTCCTCCTTTAGATTAGGGGGGAGAAAACGTAGCCAGAAGATTCTCCTTGAGAAAAGGAGAAAGAAAAAGCACTGTAGACTTTAGCAGGAGAAGCAACTCTAACGTCCTACTGAGATCCCCAATTATTTCAGATTTTACGGTACCTCATTCACATTGTCTTGCATCGCTACAATCCTCTCTTCGCTACAAGTGTCAATATGCGCCGAGATTGCTCGCATCTTCTCCACAACTCTCCTTAGGCTATTTTTATTCTAGGGCTAGGTTTCCACTCGGCTGATCTTGACAGGGCTCTCTGGTGTTCCGTATCTGTGAAGCTATCCAAAACCTAACTCAGGGTATGATGCGGTGCTGTACTCGAGTACAGCGCACCCGGAGAGCTTTAGCGTATTCTCGAAGGGGTTTAGAAAGACATAATTAAATTAATTTCTTATTTTTAACAAATGTATCCTGGCACCGTGCGTCTACCGTGTCTATCTGTGACGGAATGTAAACGAAATTAGAAGATACAGAATTAGAGAAAAAAGTGGGTGGAAATGGAAAAGACCAAACGGTCAATAACACAAGAAGTGAATAGAGAAGAAGCAGTCCAGGCGAATAGAAAATGAGAAAATGAGAGTGCTGTGATGCCAGCAACACAGAGTTGAGTGGAACCAGTAGGTTCAGATAAGTTCGGTTCGGTCGTAAACATAATTCGTTGGAATAAACCATACTCCGCAAATCCCAAACCCAGAAAAAAAAGAGAATAGCAAATGGGTATTAAAAAGGAAAAGACCAAATAGAGAAAACAAAACTCCCTTCTATGAAAATGCATCACACTCCAAACCAAACGCCGCGACAGATGCCCTCTAATAATGCAAGAAATGGCCCGAGTGAAATAATATGAAAAATCTAAACCGACGAAAGGGGGGAGGTTTATGTCTTCCCACTAGCCAATGTCAAGATCGTGCTCTCGTAACTAACAACCCTCTTCTTTTCACTAGGAGACTTCTTGGCCCATTTCGGAATACTAAACTTGAGGCCGCAGCCCTTTGGTAGTCTCAGTTTTAACTTCCCAAGCTTTCCCTTCGGCAATGTGGATGGGCTGGGTGCAGTCGCCGGACGTACAAGAGACGTGGAGATCTTTTCCGACTGCACCGCTGGTACGGCTGTATCCGATCTTATGCTCGGCGCCTTTTTTGGTTCCGATTGTCGCGCGAGCTCTTCTACACTGGCCGCAGTTCCGGGTCGGACCTCCTCGCTTAAATCCTCAAAGAAGCGGGAGCTCTTTGGGGATGAATAAAGGGAGTTCGGCACTACCAAGGAGCTCGTGCTGAACCGGGGACGTGCAACAGAAGTCGTGCTCAAGTTTCGGCTTGCTATCGATGCCGAGCTTAGCTGGGGATGCCCTATGCTGATTATCCGGGTCGAGGTCGTGCTTGCTGTTGAGTCTATGCTTTTTCGCTCGATCAGCGACTGACCAACGACTACTGCTTGCCTCCTCATGGAGGGTGGGCTCGGCGGTGGGCTCGGCGGGAGTGATGATCTTGAGTTTGCTTTCGAAGGAGGGGTTTGTGGTCGTGAAGTTGGGAAGAAGCCAGAATCGTGACGGTCGAGGGATAGGGTAGTCACAGAGGAGGGAGGAGGTGAGCTAAATATCCTCACTTGAACTGCTGTTGACACTTCCGTAGGCCCGTCAGAATTAATAGATAACGTTTCCGCCGAATCCGCACCACTAGTGTTGGGTCGAAGAAGGCTCAAGTCGCTAATATCTTCAGTTTGGACCAAAGTGTTTCTACGGGAGCTCGTCGGAAGGTTATTTCTTTCTTCAACTTCAATACCTAAAACTGGCTCGCCGTCCTCTCTGCACCCACTTGGCAGTGCGCTTGCTAAGATAGACTTTTCTCTTGGCGCCTCGAATCCTAACATCGCCTCAAGCCATGAGCCGTCAGTTTGCACACCTGCGTCGACGTAATCCGTTCCTTTTGTATTTATATCTGTCTCGCCTGTCTCAGCTCCTAACATAGGTTCTGATTCAGCCTCAGGCGCCGGGTTTGCGCTGTCCTCGGACTCGGGCCTTGGCTCCCCGGCTACGGCGACCGACTCGGGTTCGACATCTGGCTTCACAATGGTGATGGATGGTGTCGTGATGGTGACTGGTTCGCTGTATTCAAGTTTCTGCTTCCGGTAGTCTACGTATGACAGTGGTGATTCGGCAAGGTCGTACTCATCGTCTGGCCATGAACCAGCCATGACACCGCGAATGGCATCGAAAAGTGGTAGTGCAGGGGAGTCCATTAATTTTGTGAATAAATTCTTTTTTCTCGAAATACCCTGCAAATAGAGTAAGATAGCAATAACGGGGAGGGGTTGGGATGTTTTCTCTCCACACTCCCTTCTCGTGCGCGCACCCACTTGCGATATATACCGTACAGCGCTTCTCCAGTCCGACCATGATGACCGATCAAAAGACACCTAGGCACGACGTTTCTGTTGTTCTCTGGTTGATGGTAAAGTGCTCCAAATTTTCATAGGTTCGCTTGGGGCAAAAAGTGGTATGCGCTTGCTGTCCATTGTTACACAGCCTTAGTGACAACAACCGTCTCCGAGTGATGAATGATGATAGGTTGTCGAAGGGATAGACCAATCCTTCCGACTCCGTGCCACCCACTTCTTTCAACGACGCTGTCTGTTTTCGGAGGTGAAGAAAAAAGTGTTTTTCATGCTTCCAGTAACGGGCGATGGGGATGACGTACGATTTATATTTAGGTGAGCTGGGCGTTTCCCAGCAATTTGACAGGCAGTGTCACGGCTCGACTTGCGAATTCGGCGCAAGTCTTGCTGTTAGGAGGTTATCGGCTTACATGACCAATCCAATTCGAGCAGCCGTTCCGTGCGCTGAGCCTAACCCATCCGCCGAGCACGGTAAACGAGACCTCGTCTTAAGCGATTGCGAAAGAGGACTGATACGGTAGCTCCCACAATCATGTCTGAGAAGAATATGGGCATGATAAAACCGGAAGGGTATACCTCCGACAACAAAAGCGGAGTCCCTGAAAATTGTAACGTGGCGGAATGTGCTGATCAGGTACCAGTAAGACACGGCTCACAACCTAAAGGTTGTGAACATTTTTCTTTTCTCAGAAAAAGTAAGTCGCGCACCGGAGAGAAGGAAAAAGCACCGAGTCAAGTAACTCCTTGAAACATTGCCGTGGTCGGTTCGTTGCGTGGCATCTTTTCGGAGCAAAAGGGACAATTATTGCATGGAGCTGCAGAAAAGAGGCGCGTAGGTTAATTGGTGAGGCTAGTGAAACTGTCCTTCGTAGCCCGAGTCTTCACCCACCAGCGGCCGGCTTCATGTTTTCTTTGAAGCAATTTTCTCGCTAGAAAAATAATTATCCCGCGAATTGCAAACGGAAGGAGCGTTATAAAGGGACAGGTTTGAAATGTGGTGCTGACTTCCAATGAAGGAACGGCGGGAAAATCCATATGTTCTAGAGGCCAATTCGAAAAGATTTAACCGTTAATTGCGCACCAATGACTGTGATGTTCTCAGGCGGCCGAACCACGCACTTGCTACCGCCGTGGCTACTCGAGTGGGCCTTCTGAACAAACTTTGGATAACAATGTCGGGAACTCTAGTGCCGGTATTTCACACAGGCTGTTGTTGTAGTAGTATGACGCTGTAATTATGGATAAGGATAGACACTGTGAGAGGACATATCCTGGGGTAGTTTAAAATGTAGCCGAGGGAGCTAAAACCGGTAGCGAAATTTAGGGCTGGCGAGAGCTCCTCTGTCTCAGATTATACTTATTTGGGCTGCAGAATGCACCTGTGGCTTGTCTGAGTAGTGATTGAAAACGGTGCTGGAGTATGTTTAACGTGAGGTAGGCCTATTTTGTCTAGAGTCAGTATCCAGGGGACTGGGAATTCTCTGGGGAAATACGGCTAGGTGCTACTTGAGCACCCTAATAGGCGGTATATCTAGACAAAGGAGCGGGAGGGTAATGCTCGATTTGATGAAGCGGGGGCGGAGAGGACACGGTGAACTAAGCGGTGGGTGGAGCATGGGAAATGGGGGTGATGAGCGGGCATCAGTAGGAGCCGAGCTTATGAAAACAAGAGTAGTAGCCACACTTGTACTCGTAGAAATCGTGAATTGAGTCTAGACACTGACCGCCGGCCGCGCAACAAGGTCGCTGTGAGAACTCCTACCTATCTAGAGCGGTCCCTCTCCCTACAAAGCTCTCCATGAACCTCGCGAGGAATTACCCCAAGAATCGACATCACTAAAGCCGACCAAAAAAAAAAACTACTCGATATCAAAATGATTACTATCTCATTTAAAATACGCAATCTCTCACGGGATTCACTGGAGCGACTTCGCCCTTGGGGGATAGAGGTGTATGATCTGCCTATAACACAAGGATGCCTCAACGTTTGCCAAAAAAGTTTCTGGCTGGTCGCAACCTTGCTCGGCTGTCCTGGCCTTCCCCTCTAAGACTTTCCCCCGAAGCCCTCCATCTACCCATCAGGCCATAGCACTAGTTGTAGCAGGGTGTGCACGGGGCCCGGACTTGTTTTTACACATCATTAGTCTGGGCCAAAGGGATTGAGTGTGAAGGGTGAAGGGAACATACGCAACGCATTAACGAGCACTGGTATTCCCTTAGGAGTGGGATTCTTCACTAAGGCCCTGGTGGAGGCTGGGGGGGACCTTTAGTAGCGGCGCAGTCGATAGTCAACGGGGTGCCACGGAACGCAACAACAGGGCTGGTATTGATGATTCTGGAGCTATTCTTCGCCGGGGACGGGTCTCCTCAGGCAAGTGTTGGCAAGGTGTTGGGATTGAACGTCGAAGAAACGATGTCTACTAGTTTAATCAATTCCCACATCCCTAGTTTGAGTGGGGGAGCGAACTTACCTAAATCAGTCTCCGCAAGGCCCTTGTACTGCGTCCGCTTTGACGCATTATTCCCCAGCGTGTCCAATCTCCCGTACTCCTGCATGTACTTCTCAACGATACTCCCCGCACTCCTATAATCCTCCAAACACCTCCACCCGGCACTTTCAACCGGTTTTTATTTATCCTTCGCGTCTGGCTGCTGGGCTTCCTCTGGTTCGCTGTTATCGCCGGCGATGAGGATGCATAATATTTGACCTTTCCAGGACCGGAGCACTCGCGGAAGCCGTTGGGCTTTGTAGGCGTGTGGATTGAGAGGTTGGTGCTTTCTCTAGACTTTTTAGCGTTCGTTGTTAGATTGTACATTGCAGTTCGAGTGGGGATAGCGCACCTAGGCAGCTTTGCAGCTGTAGCTGAACTTCACGTTCTCATTGTCGTAGGGATTGGTATCCCCTCGTAGCTGCTTGTGAATAGCGCGACGTGAAGCAGAAAAGACTCCTCGCCGACATGCAGTGCTGTACGAGTACTTTCTCAATAGACGGCTTTTTTTCATGTACTACCGGGAGTGCTATTGCTAGCCCTGGCAGCCTTGGGGCTTTGGTTTTTGGTCCGGGTAAGCGAATTCCCATGATAATCGCAAAGTTCCCGGATTCACTTCGGTCGCCTCTATGTACTAGTACTATACCCCCTTCACCATCCAATAGCTACAACATATCTTTCAACCAGTCAGGCAGATTCTCAGTTATGAATACGAATTATAATACAAGTTGTGGTAAAAGCAAACTGGTGATCCTGTGCGTCCCTGAGCCTCTGGCAGGAGAGCGGCGCTGCAAGTGGAACGTAGAGAGTAGTGCGCACAAGCGATTTTATCGCAAAAATAGCAGATTTCACACCAAGATATTACACTGGAGAAAATTCGCAAAAATACAAACTATTTATGATATATTACCACTGAAAACAGTCAGGACATCATTTTCTATATACAAATGTCTACTTAATTTCTAACTCCTCAAGAGTGGCACGGCTTTTAAGTTCTGCCAAGTCAGTTTTCCCATGATAATATTATTAGATCAAAATGAATTGTCTTGGTATCCCTTTTTTCTATTACTATACTCGAGTACTCTCAGGAGGATTGAAATTCATATGAAGTTACAATAGAAGTCAAATAGCCTACATCTTTTCTGAAATACTCTATGAACTTACCCTATTTTTAATTCAGGTATTGGTGCTGGAATAAGTATGCAAAATTACCTATTTTTTTTTAGTAAAATCGCTTATACCCATTCACCTTTTGCATCTCTTGTATTATATTAGAGGGAAGAAGTTGCCGAATGAGTCCGACTTGTGTCCTTCACTCATTGCGATCATGAGAAATCACTCAAGTTTCCTAATTTGTGCTGGCTTCCATGTAGATGTCCTGCCCTTTTTGGAAGCGCGCCCGACATATGGCCACCCCGAGTCCATTTATGTCAGGAAAATAATTATACCCCATGGCAACAGGCCCAGCACACAATCCCTCTAATTAGGCATGATTAAGAGGCAAAAAATTATATAGTAAGTCCTTGCTACTCCTCTCATCTTAAAGAAGTATGCATAAAGTAATCAATTTCCTCTAAATCTGCCTAGATGGAAGGCCTGTAGGCAGGAAAGGCTTAAATGCAGGTTTTTTCCCCAGTACAAAGTCATCACTATATGGAAAGAATTTTGATAACTAGGGGTATAGGGGATGCATAACGGCAAACAAGCTGAGCCTCACTCACTCAACCACTAATTTTAAGTTACTTCCCTCTGGGGATTAGGGAATGATTAGTAAAGACCTAGTAATAGAGATTTAGTGGCATAGGAGGATGGTTGCTTGCAGGGGGTTGCTACGAAGGAAGAGCCAGGTTGGATTCGCGATTTTATTGTTCATTTTTGTAGTGTCGGAGGTTAATTCGGTATCTAAAAGTCACAGGGATTTTTCTTTCTTTCTTTTCTTTTGTTTTCCCTTGTTATACTCTTTGCGGTGCTGGATGCAAACTCTCCACCATCCAACTCCTTCATTCAGAACTCAAATGTTCTCCGTGATGGACCGGCTATCTGGGTCTGGTAGGTTACAGTACGTTATCATACCGTGTAGTATTGTGTCGTATCATATCCTAGGCTATGTACCTACCGCTCGAGCCCTACATTGGGGAGAGTGATGGCTTGTGATTTGGGCTTAGGGTAGTTTAGTGGGCGGCGGTGTGCCCAGCACTAGTAATTTTTGCTATGCTTGGGCTGGGGCTCCCCGGTGTGGGGGGTTTGCGGGCAAAAATTGCAGCATAGACAGAGAGGTTGCATTAGCATCGCCTAAAATGACGTGCTGAGACCAAGTGTCTGCTTGTACCCCACTTCGCAGACAATATGCCCACGTCCTTAACCCACTCCTTGACACTTTTTGTCTTGAGGAAACGAATACGGGTGACCCCCTAGGTTCTTCATGCATTATTACCCTGCCTGCTGCTCCTAAAAATCGCCCTTGAGTCTGAATTTGTGGGCAATAGCTGGTGGTTTATTGTGCAGGAGAATTGGGTCCATTGATTGACTTCGAGGGTTGGTGCTTGGGATTTAGGCGGCTGAGGTTTATATCGGGGTAAGCCTGGTATATCTAACTTGTTCTTGGTTTATAATATTCAGTTGATTGAATTGTTGCCGAATGGTTGACTTTATTCCCTGTTTCACCCAATGAGATAGCTCTGTGGGGATGGGCAACGGGGAAGAAAGTTACGCTCAAATTGCGGAGGACGCTATAGTACCCTCCCAGTTTCCCAGTTTTATATCACTAGTACTATAGCACTGTACCCTACTTGCGACTTAGCAGTTCTTAGCATAATTGCAATGGAATCTACTGCCTGGCCTCCCTACGCTAAACCTTTGAAGCTTCCAAAGAGTCACCAAAATTACCTGATATCGCAATCCTCAAAAACTTAAGCTAGTCAGTGCGAAATTTATCGTCTTGTTCAAGGTGTGCGCCCTCAGGACACAACGATCACACCGAACCGAGCATCGCCCATACCTCAGTACCTCTCTAGAGCAGCAGCACCTTACCTCTACTGTATTGAGCACCAAATACCCTTCAAATACTTGCATGTGCCTAGCCCCCATTCTTCCCTCATACATGACCAATCACCTATCCTGCCTCGTGCCGTGAGCTTTAGTCCCCTCCCCTAAATAGTAGTCATTTCCCAAGAGTATCGATTACGGTATCATGTGGCGGCTAAAACAGGTGGTTGTCAGAGAACTGCCGTTCGGCACCGCAGCGTGGTTGGTATTGTACTCGTGTAACACTAATCTCGCTGTGATCTTGTGTTGGCTGGGCTCCACTCTTGAAACTCACAATTGCCAACACCAAGGATTTTCAGTGGCACGAGCTCCAATTTAGAGAACATGCAGTGGGTGAAGGGCTGTCATAGGGTAGCTATTTATCTGTGGATACGATCATTGGTTTTCAGGAGGAGCGTGCAAGAAGCCAGGAGCAATGCAAATATCCGACATAAGCACCTGGACGTTTGAGTCTGAATTTGGTGTGGGCGCCGAGATGTGCACAAATAACCTCAGACAAATTAGGTAGGGTGCTTCATGCCGGATACTTGTACTCGAGTACTGTACAGCAGCGCATGCGTTATGTACTCGTAGTGTCGAAGCGTTTTTAGAAAAGACTGCTATTGCATACCACCCAAATTTTGCACTTTTTCTTCAATTTGGGTGGTATGCAATAGCAGTCTTTTCTAAAAACGCTTCGACATTACGAGTAGAGGGGTTCAAGGCCAGGCTGTCAGGTCAGAGGGGGGTGCAGCACAGAGGTGGTTTTGGCTTCTGCTAGTACAATTGAGGTGTTATAAAAGGGCGTGGTATAATGTGATTGTTGGCAAGAATTGTCAGGAATGTGATAGTACTACAAATATTAAGACAACGCATTCCCACGATATGATATCCTAGCACTAAGGCGGGGGGAGAAGGGAAAAAAAAAGACAACAAAGGGAAATGGTACAAGTAACAATTCACCCCTAGTTAGATCTAGCCTTAGGTGGGATAGGCCAGTAATCACCTTTGCAATATCCACTTCATCCTAGGGAACGCTTTACTCGAGTAGGGAGTACCTTACTCGAGTACACTAAAGTGCATTGCTTATCCTCAGCCAGCGAACAACACCCCGAACTCCCGAGCCGAGTAGGGCACAGAAGAGATCTGCTCGAGACTGCACCTGCCTACAATCTGACTAGGGGAGAGTAGGGGAGGGTCGAGAGAATTGTTTACGGCAATGTACATACGTGTTGCACCCCTCTCGCTCAAGCCACTGGACAAAGCACACTTTTAAGCTGAGCGAAAGGTCGGATTCGCTCTTTATAAACCCCCCCCCTCCTGTCCTGCCGTCGGTGATTTAGTCATTTCGCATTATTCGAGGGGTTGTGAGGGAGGAAAAAAACAGAAAATTTCTTTGCGCCGTGAGGGGTTTACGGATTCGATGGATTCCACCACTGATGGATGGACGGAGGGTACGATGTATCATATGGGAGGTCCCGGGCCAGATGATAGCTGTGGTGGGTGGGGTTAGAGCGATGGGTGGTATGGTTTAGAGGCTGCTTGGTGGAAGGCTGTGCCGGTATGGGCCGTCATCAGGTGGAGAGGCTAGGGTCTTGGTGGCTCAGTGTTGAGTGAGGGGAGGGAAAGAGGATAGAGGGAGTGAGCGAGTGACAGACTGGAATTTTGTTTTGGTCTAATCGGTAATCTTGTTTTATGGTGACTTTCTCCCCTCTCCTTGCTTTCTTTCACTTATCTCTCTCTCTGCTTGCTTTATGAGATTTTATGTGCACTGATCATCTATAACGGCACCAGAAGTCCGAAACATGAATTAATCACTTAAGTTGACAAGGAACATAATTATTGTCTTCCATATCACTAGCCAATCAGATACAACAGGGTTAGGGGATATATCTTGTGATCCAAGGTGATGAGCGTCTAGGGCTGATCCCGACAATTTGAAAGCGGGGTCACCATGTTTTTTCTTTCCCCGCGGGATATGATGGGTGGTTTCCCATAAATAATCCTGCCCCTCCTCTTGGCAGATTTTCCCCTTATCTCTCTCATCCATCGCTTCCATCTCTGCACTATTGGAATAAATAAGAAAATAGAACAAGCAAGCAAGGAAAAGTCAACTTGTCATTTTTTCGTTCGAAGGTTCGCGTCGTGCAGTCATGGCAGGGTCAACATTTCCATCTTCAGTCCTTCTACCCCTGTGCCTGATACTGATTTATGCAGCTCTTCCGGCGCATGCTTTTGGGGCCGGGAATATCGCTTCGATTTCGTCCGTCGAGGGACAGAACTGGAGACATGGTGATATTGAAGATGCGTTGTTGGGAATTTCCATGGCTGCTGTGGCTGGTGGGAAAAAGTTTAATTCTATGCATGTGAAGAAAGTGTACTTTGGGAACTGGTTGAGGGACTATTCGCAGGCTCTTGACGTTGGTTCGTTGAAGTATGTTGAGGGACCTACGATCAGGCTTTTGGTAGGTTTGCCCCTTCGTAGTCCTTAGAGTGAGTGTTGATGAGGACTAGTTGTCGATTCTAAGCTTTATGAATTTCGGGTATGCCACGGGAGAGTTCGAAGTTACGGAGGAGAGATTGGGATGCTATCGGCCTGAGGAGCATATTGGTATGGGAAACCCTTTCTATCATGGGTGAGCTTCATGCTAATGTAGTAGACAATCCGAAGGATTATGCCGATAATGAGGATGCACGGCGGTACGACCCTCGGCTTCGAGGGCCTGTTGATGAGGCTACCGAGTTATCCATTGACACACAGACTGGGATGAAGAATTATATTGCCAACGAGAGAATCAGGAACTTGCGGAACGGAGATCCGATGTGTACTAGTGGTATGAGTTACCGCCCGGAATAGATACTATGCGGGTATTGGCTGACGATCCTATGCAGCCGGGTTAGTCCGACATCTATTCGGAAAAAGTATCCAACTCGCCCGCAATTACGGACAAACTCGTAACAAGGCCGAACTCCACGAAGCTTTAAGACTCATGGGGACAGGACTTCACTGCTTGGAAGGTATATCGCAAGCTCCTAACTATGTGAGATCGTGTCGGTTGCTGATACAAAGTAGACTTCTCTGCTCATTCCAACTATATCGAGTTGGCACTTATCGAGCTTGGCGAAAGGGATGTTTTCCCCCACGTTGGTTCTCGGACACAGTGCGAGGTTAATGGAAGAGTGATTTATCCTCTCGTTACCGGTACCTTTGGTGGTGTTGATTTGTACTACACCCTCTCATCCACTAGACTTCATAGACGCTAATACTCTCAATAGTCTGCATAGCGTTCTTGGTGAAGCTTCGGATAAGCTTATCCAGTCCGAGGTGGAACAGCTTGAGTCTACCATTACTGCTGCTAGTGCGCAATCAAACCAAAATGGCGGCCAGCACAGTATTATTAGGGACTTGTTGAAGCAATTGAAGATTGGTGGGTCGGATGACTTGGATGCTCAAGCAACAAATCTTGAGCAGCAGTCGGAGGCTAAAAAGCACGAACCCTGGGGGATCAAAGATGGTGGAGCAGGAATCAAGCGGGAGATTATGCCGTTCTTGGAATGGCACGACAAAATCATGAAGGCTATTAACGAAGCTTTGGAGTCCATTCCTGGACTAACTGCACTCATCGAGAAGCTCAGTGAAGCCGTAAGCATTTTCGTATTCTCACTTTTGGCACCATACATTCTTCCTATTGTTGCGCAGGTGAAGAACGAACTGGCCAGTGGATCTGGGGAGGTGATCGGGAGTGCCCGCGCCAAGCAGTTTATTGTTTTCGAAGACCATTACAGCAGCGACCCGACTCATAGTATGCTTTCTAAGGACCATTTTACCAGTGAGACCGCCCGTCCGCCATTTTGATTTGCGATGCTAACGATAGTAGATCTACTGAACGAGCCAGCTGGTAAGGTGGCCGCCGAGACAATCAAGTACGTAGTCCCTTTATTGATGCAAGCCTGGGACGGCCACTTGGACCCAAACCGGTTCTTTGACCAAATCATCCCAATTTTTCACCACCCAGCATTCGTAGATGGAAGTGACGGACACGGCGGGCAGGAAGGCCGGCGCAGGATGTTCGGTGTGGTCCGGAAATGGTGGGAGGAAATGGACGAATCTCGGAGACAATATTACCGCCGGTCCTTGTCCAGGGAGGGCGTTGAGCAGGGAAGGAATCATAAAGAGGGGCACGACTCTGGGCATGGATGTGGAAAGCCGATTCATAGAACTAAGCCGAAGAACTCCGGAGGGGAATTTGGTGTAATTGGGGAGGATCTAGGGAAGGCTATGGGCGGAGCAATTGAGCAAGCTTTTACGGGGAATCAGAGTGGGGGGACTGGTTTGGGAGGCTTTTTGGGGGGAGTGGCAGCAACCGCATTAGGAGAGACGCTTTTAAGTGGTTCAGCAGGCGGGAGTAGGAAAGAGGGTCATTCGGAGGGCTATGATGATGGGAACGTCAGAGGTGTCGCCAGGAGCTATGGTTATTCTGGAGAAGGGCAAGGGGGGTATGGAGAGAGGCAATACGAAAGGCAGGAGGTCGAGGGTCCCTACAGTGGAGGTGGAGGATACGCGGTAGCTAGGCATAGCGCTGGTGGGGAATACGGGTATTCAGAACAAAGGCACGGTCAAGATTATTCCCATACCCCAATTCAGGGTGGTGTAGAATACGGTAGCGGGGGATATGACGGCGGAGGAAGTTTCGTCGTAGAGGATCGCCATCGTCACCACCCCCATCATCAACCAGAAGGCCATTCCCACCATCACCACCATCACCTTGAACAACCGACATATGAAAGAATCGACTCCTACCGCAGCGATCACTCTACTAACACCCCGTCGTATCCTGGGACATCCTCATACGTCTCCGAAAGCAGCTACTCGGCTCCCGCTACCGAATATCCCTACGCTCATCCCCAATACCATGAATACCCTACTAACGCTTCTTATAGAGCAGAGACGTACACCCAGAGCAGTTCCTATGGCGGTGGGCAGAGCTCCTACGAAACCTCCACGCGCCGATACCCTGGTAGCTACGAGACCAAAGAAGTCGTGTACAGCGGTGAAGGCGACGAAGGATATGTTGTCGAGCGAAGCTACAAGAAATATAGCGACGGGGAGGAAGAACGCAAATACAAGAGTTACAAGCGCGAAGAGGAGCCCGAAGATGAGTTTAGGGCCGAAGATCAGGGTGAGATATTCGAAGAAGTAGCTGAGGATGAGAGGATGAGAGCGAAGAAGTGGAGAAAGAAACATGGGGGCAGCGGGGATGAGGGGAGTGGAGACGAGTATTCCGGAAGTGGAGATGAGGATGACAGGAGGAGGTATAGTGGAAGTGGGGGTGGGAGTGGGGATGAGGAGTCTTGGAGGTATTCTTGAGCGTGTGCTGGGGCGTTGGATGGGCTTTGTTAGGTTTGTCGGCACGAGATATGAGGTCCGGGCTGTTTTTTGTATTGTGACATGAATTATGAGGGAGGAGAGGTGCGAGCAATAGACTCTTGATACCGTGTTTGAAATGTTGGGCAACCTTTTGTGGCGGGACCATTATTGCCTCTAAAAGCAATACGAGGTCTGGGCTCTGACTGTATTGGCACACCTATTGCAAATACCACGAGTGATCTCTTATGAATCCAACTCACCACCAGGTGTTTTTTATTATACTGCAGATAAAAAGCTCAAGCCCACGTCTTGGTATGCTGCCTGTCTTGAAATCGATACTGGCAGATGCTGCCACTATCATACTTCATTCTTTACTGTAATTTACCACACCCTACCATCGAAGCAACCACACGGATAAAGGGATAGGCATAAATCATCATGTATAGCCATTGGAGTTTGAAGATGGAACAAAAAGAGTATCTGGAGACAGGTTGAGGAGTATTATCTACGGCAAAAATCCACATAGTAACACAGTGGGAACTTCGTAGATTGGTATTAGAAAAGAAACAATCTAGTCTAGGAAGAACAAGACCACACCCAGCAGCCCCCGGGTCCCAAGAGCTATAATACTTTACATCTGAGGCAAGAAACAGAGCCAAACCAACCCACCCCCCGACCTGAGGAACACCCCGCCACGCAGATCTGTCTCCGGCAACCGCCCGCCCTTCTTAGAATATTTTCTGCGCAACAATTTCGGTTGGCTTCGAGTGGAAGGTGATACTGTCCAACTCGGGCATGGAAGCAAATACGTTTAGGGAGAGAAACATTTCTCTGGAATCGATGCTTGGAATGATATGGCGAAGGTCATCATGGCTTATATACCCACACTTTAAGATATGTTTCGAAATCTTGCGACCAACATCCCTGAACTTGCCACCTGATATCATGGAGGCCTTGTCAAAGTCTTTGTATGCTTGTGCAAGGATAAGTTTTTCTACTCCTATTTAATCAGTTATCAAGAGCAAAGTAAATTAAATTTTAAAGCAAGATTGAAGCTATACTTGTCCAATTGGTTCCTTTTTCAAGCTCCCTGGTCACTTTTTTGATAAGCTTGATCCAACGTCCAATGAGTGCATAAATTGCTTTCATCTGGCTGACACTCATATTGTGTTTATTGCAAAGTAGGTTGGTTACTTCACTATAACTCAAATCTTTGACCTCAAGCATATTACTAAGACATGATATGACAGAGTGTTCTATATATAGTTGTAGAATGAATTATTAGCATTCAGGATCCTGAACTCTGACTTGAAGTTAATAGTATAGCAACTAAAAAAGGGAAACATAACTTACCAAGCATCTGAATTGGAGTAATGCCCTTGCTTGTCACAAAGATAGTAATAAATATTCTGTTGTCTGTGGCATCTTTAGCCATCTCTTGAGGGTAGTGGAAGAGTGGAGGATTCTATAAGACAAGGTGGTTTACATTGTTAATTATGAGGACAGAAGGGTAGTCACTTTTCTCCTGATATTTTGTGCTTGCATAGGAAAATTATCAAAAACTTTTCTGAACAGTTGGCTTAAAGCTATCATTAAGTTAGTATTTAAAATATACTAAATTTTGGTTGTTGGACAACAGAGTGTATTATGAGTAGTTGTATTTTAAAAGATCCAGTACTTTTTCTAATACTGTAACAAAATTTTATAGCCAATATAATAATCTTTTTTATATTACTGTACCAATTGAGGGGCCCCAAACTTTTGGAATTAGACTATAAAAAAAAGTAAAAAGAGAAGACTCAAGAATTTTATTTTCTCTAATGGTAGGTATAATGGTAAGTAAGATCTCACACTACTACACCCCTCTGGTGACCAACAGAATGCTTTTCCAAATACCTGCATACAGGCATGATTAGAAGCTTCTTTTGCTATGATATCAATATAAATAATGCCTTGATATTGATGCCCAATGTGTCTGACAAGAGTTGTTTTCCCAGTCTCATAGTAGCCAATGATTATATTATAAGTATTATAATTAGCTGGGAGCTGCAAGAGTGAGATGATTTCTCTGGATATACCAGGTCTTGCGACCAAACCCACAGTTAATACATCTGGCACAGCTCCCTTAGCAAAAGCATTTATGAGCTTTTGATATCTCATTTCATTTTTGTAGTATTCATGAATGATGTTTGAGAGTGGCAACAGAGTTTCTATTATTATAATCTTAGTATTCAAGTTTTTAAAGTTTCAATAATACTATACTAGTCTCAAATCAGCTATGCTCCTAGACTGACTAGAAAAGTGCTTTGGCAAATGCTTTAATAGTAGCTTTATTCAAAGATTCCTTCATAATCTGAGTCTACTATCATGTTATAAAATTCATATTTCACCAGAAGCTAAAGAAGTGAGAGAATCTCTCTTAATATTTCAAGTCTTTCAACCAAACTCATAGTAAATGCTTTTCAGCAAAACTACCTTATTTAATATATTCATGACATTTCATATCTGATATTATTATTATAGTATAGGTAAATCATGTTCAAGGGTAAAAGAAATATTTCTATCATTATAGCCATACTAGATAGTCTAGAATATTCTCATATTAGCATTACACAAGCCTAAAGTAGTTGCTTAGAGTAGGACTTGTAGCTATATATACTTGAGAGAAGTTGAAAATCCATTCTAGCATAGTCAATAATGGAGGAAGAGAATTAAGTAAAAAAAGAAGAAAGTTACAGTATTCAAGCTTCAGAATAGATAGAGGAAGAACATAGATTATCATTTAATAGAGATCATCTCACCTTCATCTATTGGTAGTAATTTTATTTTCAGCCCGCCACTGGTAAATACTGACTTGCTTTCTTGTTAGTAGTTATAATACAGCTACTGGCATACTGCATAGTAAGCAGGAAGATATATAACATACCTCTAACAATTTACTACTGTATAAAGATTAATTCCAAATGGCCTTACCACTTGAGTGTATATTAATGCAGATATGTTGCTTCCCAGATGCCTCTCTCTGCTCCTTATATGCTATTGAGATAGGTGGATGAAAAACAGTCCTCTAAAAAAGTTTCACCCACAACCTTGCAAATGACAGTCACCTCCACTAGCCCTAATAACGGTAGCTAACCTATGTAAAAAATAACATGTGATTGTATTATAAACAAAAAAACATCAAACTCGAATTTCTCCTCCACAGCACTCAGGTATTTGGTCTAAGCAATTACAAAGTGCCGGGCCTCATTCTGAGATGCTCCGAATCAGAGGATCCAAATGCTCCCCCAAAACCTCTTGGCCTCGAGGCCCTGACGGCCTGACACTTGTATGAGTCTACATAGTAGCTAACATACACACCCATCTGAACACCTACCCGCTAGATATGGCTTAGGCTCTCAAGAGGACTTACAAACTCGTGAGTGAGAGATACCCCTACTGCTCGGGGGTTTCGGTGAAGATCAGAGAACAGTTTCTCCTAGTCCCAATTAAATCTATACGCAGACCGGAATTTTCTTTTCCGATTTTACGGATACTCTAGGGTGTGGGCGAGAGGGGCTAGGAGATCAAGCCACATGAACGCCAACATAGTGGATCAAACACGACTGTACGTAGGGAAACGGCAAGCCAGGCAATTGGCCAAAATGCCAGCTGCGGAGAACCTCGCGTCGGAGCCGCTAGCCGGGCGAAAAGTACCGAGGGCTTACGTTCCATGTGCTTCTTTTTCCGCCTAAGTTACGGGATACGATATATCTGTGTTTAGTCGAACTATAGTAGGAAATGAGGTTGGGAATTTTAGGGGCTTTGTGGTCGCGCTCCTTCATATATTATCACTCTTGCCCCCGATCACAGGATTACGTTGTCGTCACCCGCGCTGTGGTTGCAGTCACCACCATTATCTTGAGGGGAAATACGTGTGACACCTCCCTATTGCTCGACTCCAAAGACAATCTCCTTAGAACACAAGGGAAATTATTACTATAACTACGGGGATGTCATGACAATATTTATTTAGCCATCAGATTGTAGCGAACAGGTTATAATAAAATTCTACTCATTTCTTCTTCCCAGTTTTGAGCTCCCCTTGCTAGCAGAAGTTGTGGAGGAGGAACAAAGTATCAATTCAGTGCCAGCGTTGACAATCGCATGCTAGGAACTTCATGAGCCCCGAACTTATGCCAACAACCAGGGATCAGCTCTACCCGACAATTTTTGTCCTTCTAGGTTGAGATTCTTGGTGAAAGAGCTGATAGAATTGCCTAAACTAGAGAAGTCGATCGATTCAATGGGAAAACATACCTCCAACTATCCGATCTGACACCGTCGCAGTACTATACCTAACGTTTTTACCGCTCGGTGGGGACTTGCTTAAGCTACTATTCCCGGCAGGGCTAGTGGGACTACTTCGGTGAAATGTGCCATTGTGGCTTTTATTAAGTTTAGGAATCTAGGATTCCCAAATTGGTTCGGCTCGATGAAACTATTTACGCATGCACTACAAATTCCCCACTAAAGTTATTGGGTATTCAAGCTGAATCCATCTGCTTCTATCAGGATAGCTAAGGGGATTTTTCGACCGTATTAACCGTGCACGATATCCGCACCTCCCCCCCTATCCTCGTTTTTAACTTCCAATCTGACACCGTACAACCACGCCATAGGATCCCTTGGGACGCTGCCTTGCTTCTCCCACATCCTACAAAGCACAATTAGCTCTCTCGACCCGAATCTACATATAACAAAAAGGGAAGGTAAGACTTACTCTTTAGCATCCCTGCCCCTCGGTAATAGGCTCACCAACCAGTCTCTTGCAATCCTAACAACCCAACGGTCCGCCATAAACACAACCCCACTCCAATAAGCCTGACTAGCGATGCTTTTCGATCGTGGAACACGCAGATTAGCATACTCTGCTAGCGCATCTTTGATGCTGCTATTGTTGAGTAGCGAGTTGGCAAGAACAGTTGCATCCTCGATTCCCATGCAGGCTCCCTGCCCGCTTGTAGGAAGCATAACTCTAGCGGCGTCTCCAGCGAGAACAATGTTTGATGTGGCATTCACGATCTGTGACTGCTCAAAGACGAGCTGGTAGAGGGGCGCATGGACAATCAGGGAGCTGCGTTGGCAGAGCTCTGCACAGACTCCTCCCGGGAGGGACGGGTGAGGGGTTGTGGAAAGCCGAGAGAGGATATCAAGGGTGCTCGGCAAAGGGTAGCCCCCGGTGATTATCTTCGCGTTCGGATATTCGGCCGTTTGCTCCACCGTCGGTTTGCTGGTTGGCGGAGCGGTTTCTGGTACAGTAATGGTCCAGAAGCATTTACCATCCGGGAGTGGCCATGTCGAAAGACCAGCAACGTCTAACAGAACGGTATATCCCTGGGAAGACTCATTTTTCTCCTCTGGCGTATAAATCCCGTATATCCCACTCGAGTTCATAAATGTCGGCTTCCAACCCTCACCGATAATAGCCTTGCGAGTAACAGACCAAATCCCATCTGCCCCAACAGCCAGATCTCCGAAAACACTCGCATCACCTTCTATTACCACTTCCACCCCGTCCTCCCGAGCCACCAGATCCACGACCCTTGCCCCCCATCGTACCTCCCCGCCGTTTGAACACACCTGGTCAACGAGCAACTTCATCAGAGCCCCCCTTTCAACAACCCGCAAGCCTGTCCCACCGCCGATGTCGGGATTCCAGTTCGGCGTAACCATCGAGTTCAAATACCGTTTGTCCCGGTAAATCGACACCTCCACTACCTCCTGTGAAATCTCCCACAGCCCATCTTTCAATCCTAGGTTTATCAAGGGGTGTAATGCGTTGGAAGAGAGGACTACTCCTGCGCCTTGAGCGTACGTGTCCTGAGTTTGCCGATCTAGGAGAATTGGTTCATAGGCCTCCTTTAGCGTGGGATTTTTGAGAATTGTTAGAGCGAGGGCTGGGCCAGTTATCCCCGCACCGATTATAATGACCTTCTTTCGTGACATCTTGGTGGAGTGCTGGGTGAAGGAGGTCGAGTGAGAAGGGATGGCGGGCTTGAGGTCCATATTCTCAATTTGGTGTGTTGGGGCTGACCTGCCGGGGTGCATTGTGTAACCATTGATACTCGTATCAGCCACGCGGCCCATTGTCTTGGCCGATACAGTAAATCCCCCATCGGAACTCTCAGGGGTCTAAGCAGCAATAGGCTTGGCGGAGCAGTAACAAAATCAAGAATACCAATTAATGAGATCCGGTGGATTCATCTTAAGCAAGCCATACCGTGTCTAGAAAACACTATTCCTCCTCAGGGTCTTTGCCTCTGATCGGGAGGATCCGAGGCCGATGGGCCGATGGTGGATTTAACGAGAGTTCACGGGCACACTCCCGTTGGCAAAGTCCTTGCTCAAAGAAAAGTACCAACTATGGAATAGTCTTGGCGGGCACCGATGTACTAGTACAAGGGGTTTGCATTTTCAATTCAAAAATAACACCCAGAGGTCTAGTAATAGATAGGAAATATACCCAAACTTTCAGCTACAGCCCTGTGTACATCTTAATATGAGCTACAAATGTTTGGCAATCTCTCCTAACTTGGTTGCCGCCAAGACCTTTCCACAGTACTTTTCTTTGAACAAGGACTTTGCGAACGGGAGTGTACAAGGAGTATTCGAGAACAGTCCTCGCAGGCGAATACGAGATGAATATGAAGAGTAGCCAGGTGCTTTTAAGATATACGGTAAGTCACAAACAAATGTAGGAATCGCAGAGAGGGTATTTCTGAGAACGGTAAAGCGGCCAAAAAATCGGAGCACTTTTAGGTACATGTCCTGCACAGTCCCGTAGCCGGTTTATCTCTTTATCACTCGTGATGCCCGCCCTTGAATCCCCGCGAACGGGGCCGAGGAGATCTCTGATTAGTTAGGGGACGGTCACTGGGCCATCTACGCTGATCAAGTTAGATTTGAGTTGTTAGGAGGTTTAGGTTAGAAGGCGAACAACTTAGTGAAATAAAACCAGCCAATTTACCCATACAAAATTCCAGCCCGACTATTCCACTTACTTTAGGCATGATGGAGAGTCGACTACTCTAGGAGCCTCAATCTTGCTCCTATCCTGCTACACCCACAATCTGTAAGAACTACCCTCCTTTTCCCCAAAATTTCTTCACTGAGTAAACCTTTCCACCACCCACTTCTGGCATTGTGGTTCGGGGCACTCGAGCAATCGTTACTCGAGAACTTCTAATTTCAGCCAATTTTACCGGCTATCCCTCAACCTTCCCGTGCTAAACCAGGCTAAGTGAGTGATACCCTATGACCAGAGCTTTCCCCACCCACTCAATCCTTGGTGGGACCCTACGTTGCACACGCACGTAATACCGGTACCTGCTGCACCAAAGAATCCCAACAGCCCCTTTGCTGGCACAGTCAGCATGTCCACACAACGAGACTACATTGGATTTTATGATACGAGGTCCGGCAAGAAGTCATGGAACAATTATTTAAGGTTGACTAACCAAATATATCCTTACCTTTTCCGGTCAATAGTTCCTACCCTTGTACTTGTACTGTGCTTTGATATGTAAACGCGAGGCCATCTCTTACCAGGTCATAGATCAATCCCGAGTTCCGGGGTTTCAGCGACAAAAGTTCTGGCGAAGGACAGCATAGAGCCTAAACCCTTTGTCGGTGTTGGATTTGATTGACTGGCTTTCGCAATTCCGTTAACATACTAAACCAAACCTATCGTGGACTGATTCTGCGATTCGCAATGACAATCCGATAGCGAAATCGCAAGGGTTTTTACGGTGGTAACTTATCCTACCGGTGCCTATGTGCTGTACTGGACCAAAAGCTTGTGGAATCCATAATTAGAGTTTCAATAGGGATCGGCCTGGGATCTAAGGATAGGCTTAGTTCGATAAGTCTAAGTCAACAGAAGCGCGAATACCAAGTAAATGAGATCCAACACGCCCCGTGGGCTGCACTTACACTGTCAGGAAAAAAACCAATTTTTCTTGAGCTTTCGTCTCTCAATCCGGAGATTACAGGGCTGACTCAAACAGTGTGTTTCGCCAGATTTTACTATATCGTGCTTTGTCCATTACGTATCTTATAAGTGGGGCCAACTAGTTTTGAATTTGCGGAAGAATTAACCCTTGTAAGTACACGTACAGTAGTATTAAGAAATTTCATTACAGTAAGATACTATCCTTACCCCTTCGACCGATTTACCATTACGCAAAAAACAAGAGGAAAAAGAAGAACGCCAATGGATGAAATGACCTGATCCCAATGTCCCGTTTATATCCTGTTTATCGTATTTACTCTTCCTGTTGTGTATAAAGTCGTTTTTTAAGCTCAACCAGCATGTCCAGCTTCCAAAAAGAGTTTCTCCCACTATCGCACACGATTGTCAGCATTACTATATTATGGGGTAAGCCAGGGTGTTGGAGAGAGACCTTCATAAAAAGCGACCCAATAACCGTCATCGCCCCGGCAACAATCAAGAGAATATAATTCTTGTCCATAGCATGAATAATGGCGTGCAAGACATGCCGTCTTGTCTCCCCTTCGAGACTCCTGAAAAGCTCGCTCCCACTGCCCGCCACTGCGCCCTTGATCGCTGCGGTCGGGACACCCTCCAGGAATGGAGTTATGCCTTTAACGCTCTCGTTCAAGAATACACTCCCGCAGATAGCCAATGAGATGACTACTCCTCCTGTCTGTGCGAGGGAGATGTATCCAACTGCCAAAGGTATCTGCTCTGGCTTGACCTTAGCCTGGGCGACAGAGAACGACGCCTGAATGTAGGAACCGGATCCGATCCCAATAAGAACGGTGTATCCGTAGATTTTAGAAGTAGACGTGGATTCCTTAACAGTGTACATGAGTGCTCCACCGATCAGAACCATCGCACCGCCGAAGAGATACCAAGGGGCATAGTAGCCAGTCTTGGACATGGCCCCACCATTGACTATACAGAAGAACACCATGAGAATAATAAACGGTAGCAATCTCACAGCAGCTTCCAGTGCCGTATCTCCTCTGACGAACTGGAAGTATAGAGGTATGTAATACGTCGGGACGAAGATAGCAGTGGAAGCAGCAGCCATCATAGCAAACAGCATGACCAAAAACGGGTCTCGCAGGAATTCACCGGGGAAGAGACGCTGTGCAGGGGTAGTGAAGACAGAGTATGCCTGTGTCACAGCAAAGGCGATGAGGAGGAGACCACCGACAACGAATAAAGCGATCTCCCGCCCGGAGTCCCAGGCGTAGACTGTGCCGCCAAAGTTGATTGCCATTATCAGCGAGACGAACGAGCCGATATTTAGGATAATACCAAGCCAGTCTAACTGCTTAATGCGCGCCATAGGTGGAGTATTGGGTTGAGGGTCGGCGGACGGGAGGAGCACGAAGTAGACGGGGGCAAAAACTGCACCGATGAGCAGGTTTATGTAAAATGCCCAGCGCCAGGTTGCCGCAGATTGGGAGAAAGCGCCGCCGACGACAGGCCCGAGGACTGTTCCGAGACCCCATGCTATACAAAATTAGTATTAGCATAGCGGCGGGATTGGAGGAGACGGGGAGGAGGAATCATACTTAACCCAGTAGCACCGATATACGCTGGCCTCTCATGAACAGTGGTCGTAATGGAGAGTAAATTCAGCGAACCGAGGTACATCCCAGAACCCTACGCCCATCAGCAAACATTGCCATCCACAGGAGGAACAGATTCATACTCCAAGACCAGCAATAGCTCTACCAACGATGAGAGCGTTCATATTGGGCGCAGAACCACAAACTGCGCTACCAAGTTCAAAGATGAAAACAGAGAGGATATATAGCCATTTCGCATTGAAGATTCCATACGCCTTTCCCCATGTGAGGATTGTAGCACATCCCAAGAGGACGAATGCAATTCCCAGCCAACTCAGCTTTTCAATTTCGCCGAAGTCCTCAATCACTGATGCTTGGATGTCGGCAACCTGGCTTGTTAGCTTTTTTGTGAGAAGGAGCAGACAAAGGAGGAACATACAACAGTGTTGTCAAGAGCGAAGAGAAAGGTTGAGGAGAGCATCGATATCACGACCAGGACCCACTAGATAGAGTATTGTTAGTTGTAATCAACCGGATTTCTCGGGGGTCCGCATACTGATATTCCCGTGACGGTTCGTGGAGGGACTTCTTCGGCTTCGGCCACCTTATCCCCCAATGCTGGATCACCAGTGAGAGACGTAGCGGTAGATGATCCTCTCTCCACGTCTCGTTCTGGCACTCCAAGGTTCTTCTCGTTGAACTCTGGCCCGGGTGAGGGCGATGTTGATGGTAGAGACATTTTTGATGACTTCCGCTCTTTGGTTCTTTCCTGGCTGAAAATCAAACCCTAATTAGAGGGAAGGGAAGGCTACTGATAAGACTGATGCTCGTGAGACAAAAGTACCGTATATCCAGAACACGGGAAACAGAGGGTATTTGTACTCTCCTCTCGCCCTCGACATTATTTCCCTGACCCGATCACTAAGTCTCACACTTACAAATGCACTATATCGTCATCCAATCGACCTTCCGGTCGGGGTAGGGGGTTGGAAATTTCCCGGGCCATCCCACTTTGACAGGATCCAGTAAACCAGCTACAGTAAAAATTGATATGGAAAAAAAAGTGCTAGGAAGTTGAAATTACCTTTCTCGGTTACCCGAGGGGAAAGCACCGCAAGCTCAGCCCTCTGTTGAGACAAAACAAAAGGAATGTGTGCAATAGTAGAGTTGCTTACTAAATTTAGCAGAGACAACTACTGCGTCCTGCATAGCACACTATCGCCTAAGAATTCGAGTTTTTACAATACCGTATTTCTACCTCCATATAGACGGAAACGTATACCTCCCCAAGTACTAGTACAGTATCACTCAAGACTCGAGCGCAGTACAGCACATGCAATCTGCTATCATAGTATCGTAGGGACAACAGGTTAGGCAGCCCCCCTAAACAATCTCGCTCTCGCCGGGTAGGGTGAGTAATGCACGCGAACCAGGGATCCGGGCCCTAACCCTCTCCAAATACAACACAATTTCAGTCGATCACGCATTACCACGCATGGCCCCACTTTATTCCTTCTTCTTCTATGATCCCGAGTTTCTTATCCCCGTTTAATTGAATTCTGCGGCCCAGATTTATCATCCCATTGACACAGATAAGCACCTACCTCGTATTCCGGAGGAATACAATACCATCGAAATCAAGAAAAAACAAGAAAGCGGGCATGACCGGGCAAAATATTCTTCCGAGGTGGGGACACCCCTGTCGCCGCCGGCGACTCTGGAACACGGCGGACATAATGTTGGAGTTACAATGGTAGCCGACGGGTGGAGTTTATTCCCGGCTCCCGGGGTTATGAGTTGTTGGAAGGAGGTGGGTGGGCCAGTGGGGTGCGACGGGGCGATTTGTGAGCTGTGGAGTGGTGCGGCTTGATGACTCGTCTGAAGTCCTGGGTTTGAGGCTGGAACGATTACTATTCACGCCCGAGCCGCATCTAATTTACTTTCTTGGCTCGTGAGTGACCGTCGATTGACGGATCCCAGAACCCAATGCGATGATTTAATACTCGGCCTTTCTTTCTTTTTTTTCCCCCCCCGCCAATTGGGTAATTCTCGCAACTTTAACAATATGAGCCAAGTTGAAAAAAATGATTCCTCTTATTGCCGGTAGATGCACCAGTAAATGGCGAGATGCTGGCTTTTGGTGGTTAGAATCCTCATTCGGACAGAGCTTTGCCCCGTGATGGTTTGTGCTTTTTACTTGGACAGTCAAAGACCCCATTTGCAAAGGCACATCGCGGGGACCCTCCAAAAATTACACTCTCGTTGGAACCCCTGCGATTGCTCGAGTAGCCATGATGCCGGATGTCTCGGCAAACCACAGCATCATTCCACGATAGGTTTAGTTTGGCAAGTTGGCAGAATTGCGAAAGCCAATCAATGAGATCCGACACTGCCAAAGGGGTTTGGCTCTCCAATATTAGGGAAGCGCTAATCCTCGTCAGGAACTTTTGTCCCCGAAGTCCTGAGATTAGCGACCCGGCCGAGCGAATCGGAAGGGTTTTTACGATCCCAGTGCGTGTTGCCCTTGCCCCACATCTGGGTTGCTCTTGGCTCATTTCCCTTCCAACTTTTCTGTTTTGAGGGGCAGGATAAGCTGGGGGTTCTCAGCCGCATCATCCACCGTCAGACCCGAGACCTTAGGGCTTATCCAGACCACAACGACCGGTGCCCGATAGGGCAAACTTCTGCCAATCTCATGCGACCTTATTGAGCCTTGGCTGATTAATTCGCTTTCACGCTCTAGAACGCGTGTAGGGCACTTTTTTGGGGGGTACCATCAGTGCGGCACCTACTCGAGTATGAGCACAGTAATAGTGGACTCTGATTCGAAAGAAGGTATGATACTAGGGGGATCAGAGAGCGGCGCATTATTAATGCTGGACAACGGATTTCTTTATGAGCAGATTCTACTCCCCCTCTATCTCCTCCGCTGACATCTATGCCAAACTGATTCGCTCAATAGCAACGATACCGGTAATCTGGCAAGAATCGTCGCGCGGTGCCGGTAGTCCGTTCAAAACCAGAGGCTGAGGTGAGACCCACTATTACGTCAAAGCCAGAGTCCTCAAAGGTGTAAGCCCTAGCTATAAAGTTAGGATCAAGCATTCTATTGCGATTTCGAGAGAGCAAGGATAAAATATTATTTGAACGCACAAACGCCGGGGGAGGTTACGCATAGGACAAGGAGTACCGGTATTTTTCCGGGTTAATCCAAATTAACGCTCACCAACTTTCCAGTGAGTATAGATAGGGACATACCGGTATATGTCTGGCCTTATATGGCTGTTCCTTAACTCCTCACCGGGCCTTGTACCGGTACTTGCAAGCGTACGAGCGCCGGATAGTTCTCGCCATCAATCCCACATATTTATCCTAGCTGTACCTATCCGGCGCCCACTGGCCAATATCAAAATCACAGCCTCGGTCTACACCGTCTCGCAACCCAACACTAATAAAACGCTTAGGACAACAGGACTGGCCGGCTCTCCCACCTGTTTTTGCTAGAATCTGCGGTACCACTCTCACGTTGGATCCACGAGATACCTGTAAGTTGGTCACACAATGCAAGGCACCCCGAACATCCGTGCGACGCGTTCAGCCTACCGGTATCAAAAGCTACATAATTCATTCACTCTTCTCACCTTAATACAATCATATGTTATCACTCGCCTCATACTCCAGACTCGTGACTCCCCTACAGCTGATGTAATCAATCGACTGGGCAGTTGCTTTAATATAGGCCTCGTCCTTGTTCGGCCCATCAGAAACATGGCGATATTTCCTCTCCTACCACAGTTCGCCCATAGCACTCGCGCAGTTAAACGGCTTGACCCTTCCACCCAACACCACCGAATCTATTCCAATTGGAACCGAACAGAGCCAAGAGAAGCAAGAGGAAAAAAGAAGATTGGCCTCTATACCGAAGTGAACGCACACAAATTTTTAGTAGGGACCAAAAGTTAGGAATCTTAATCGGGTAAGCCATCTCCCTCAAAATTTCATTCAATCCTGTTTTTAGCTAGCAAGCCCTTTTCTCCACGACGTTTCAACATTATCATGGAGGGGAAGGGAAGAGAGGAAAAAAAAAATTGTAAAAAATACCGGTACCGGCACTGCCGAACACAAATGGGCTCTCTTTATTGCGGAGCCATGTGATTCTCCGGTAATACCCCGATATTTCTAAATTGGTACCTGCTGGACCGGGCGCTAACATTAAGATCTGCAGGTACAGTACGTCTCTAGGAATTTTCTCAAAGTCTGGGGATAGGGATAGATAGGTGTGACAGCCACCGCGATGGTGGATATGTTTAGGATGTGGTAGGCTCGTCATGGCTACCGGAAAAACCCAAATAGAAGAGTAATGTGCATGAACACTGGCTGCCTCTCATAGCAAGGTGCGGTGCAAATTATTTTTGCTTGGTCTCAACGAGGCTTGAGTTTGCTGTGCTTTCCCCTCAAGTAGCCGAGAAAGAGAATTCCAACGCCCCAGCACATTTTTCTTCTATTCGAGTTTCTACGTATTGAATGGAACCGGAACATGTCATTTAAGCCATCCGTATCCTTACACAAAAACATATAAGCATCATAAAAGCGAAGTGGAATTCTAGTCATAGTTCGACCTATATTGGTATTCTAGAGTGGCTAATCATCCCGACAGCCCGCCGTCAAGTGTTAAAACCTACCTTCCTTCCGGTGCTATTCGATATATCGAAAATCTGGGTGCCGATAGCCCAGCTTCTGCACTTGCTCTTCCGTTAACCCTACAAGCCGGTTATCTCGTCCTCCTCTATCTCGTAAGGTGTTCTCCCAACGGGCGTAGAGGATACCTAATAGACCCATCAAGGCTGCACCGACTTGAGCGCCTGGAAAACGTTAGCTCTGGTCGATATTATAATGAGGGAACATACCAAGGTTGATTGAATGCCCTCGGATGTATCGTGGGGCATCGGAAGGGACATATGTCCATCTATGCTGTCCATTAATTTAATTTTATAAATGAAGGAAGTTAGAAAACATACGTTGCGAGAATTGCGCCACCTTGACCAAGGCTCACAATATATGCTCCTGTCACAGCTCTGACCGAAGGCCCCGCTGCGTCTATTCGCCACTCTCACCATCATTAGCATCTCTTCTGATCGCTAAGATAGGTTCTAGGGGGAAACACACTGTTTAGCCCCCAACTCAGGAATAATGGACCAAGGGGAAATGAGCCGCTCGCCGCGAGAAATACTGCTGTGTACTTGATGTATGGTTCATTTACGCTTACAAGAATCGAGTATCCTGTTAGCGTCAGAGCCGCGCAAACGAGAACGAAGAGACCGCGCCTTCGATAGCGATCCGAAAGCCGGGCTATGTAGAGTGTGAAGCAGCATGCTACAGCGTAAGGTGGAACAGTGAGGAGCTGTGGATATTAGCAAGGATGGAAACTGGATGGAGGGAGAGAAAGAGAGGGTACTTGAGCCTTTGTTGCCCTCCATCCCAATGCACTCAAGATTGTCGGCTGAAAACTGAATTAGTCTGATATCACAGTGTAGGAGCAAGTGATTAACTGACTAGGAATAAAGAGAAACTCTGCACCGTAACGTTGCAGAAGAGAAATCCCATACAACAAATTATATTATTAATATTGAACATTCCTCTCTTAACGTGCCATAATTCGGTTCTCTCGGCCGTGAGCTATGACTGTTAGCTGAGTGATTCCTGTTGTGCTGAGAGGTAGCGCCTACTTCTTTGTGCTCAACCCTTATTCTTTCTGCTGCGATCCACCGTTGTCGTTCACTCAGAAACACACACTTCCCCGGAGACTCGGGCATGAGAAAGTACCCCAGGATTCCGAATCCGACTGTAAGCTACAGGGCCTTCGTCAATAGGACTTTTCCGATTGGGAGTAAAAAGAATTCTCACAATGCCCTCAAAGAGGAATATATTCCTCCACCTAGGCTGCATGTTATTATATGTGTTCTAGGTTCATCTAGGGAGGGGAGTACGGACGTATGCATCTCGAGCCCATTGGCACCCCATTTCGGAATCCGTCTACACTCACCTCATCAGCTCCGGCTATCTAACATCCCGGATTCGGATTAACTTACGACAAGGCCGTTGCCAATAATCCACCGAACGCTCCAGCGAGCGAAGCAGCCGAAGCAAGGATTGCTACCCGAAGGAGCAGCTCGCCGCGCTTGTAGAAGCAGCTCATGAAGAATGCCATTCCCTGGTCCCATTAGCACAGTTGGGGCAATTAAGAGAACCAGGGAGCAATACGGGCATTGTTCCCCCCTCCGCGATACCCAGGAATGCACGAGCCACGCATAGTCCTTGAAAGTTTTTCACAAATGCGGTCCCAATTGACACAATGCCGAAGGCTATTACGAGTGCGGGGACTAGATTTCCATGCTGTTACTTTGGATATATAACGTAAACGGCGCTGCTAGCGGGAGGTAGTACTGTAAATCTTTGGACCTATATGGAAGGTTAGCTTGCTGACTCCTTACAGTGAACTAGGCTCTATGTTAAAATACCTATCCTCTTGAGTAATATGTTACTCGGAATCTCGACCCTTCAACACCAGCCGTTATTGGTTAGTCATCACTTACCCCAGCTACAGTGGCTAGAGAACTGACAGAAAATAGGTAAGATAAAATGCCGTCAACGCCCAATTAAACCTAAATCCAACAAGCTTTAAATCCTGCTGCATTCCCTGAATCCGTGCATTCCTATGTGCATCCGCATCAGCAACTGCGCACCGCAAAACTCGCCATTCTCACCACCATACCCGATATTTGCTCTGAGTTTCCCACGAAGACAAATTAGCGGGGCAACATCACACCCAGTACAGCCATCCAGTAACCCACCGATCGGTAAAGCAAAGCAGATACAGTACAGTCAACAATGGTATCAATCTCCAATCGAGCTGCCTCCTCACACGAGCCTCCTCCTCCGTAGACCACAGCTCCCCATCAGATACTGTCTCGTACTTCTCGTCGAGGGTATCCTTCGTTGCTCTCTGGCCTTCCATGTCGTGCAGTGATCGATGACGCCTTTACTGTAGGTTTGGGACGCGAAGCCGGGGTGCAGTCTCATCTTTAAACCATTTCGCAAGGCGTGGATTGTCTGGACGGATTGAAAAGAAAGGTTGGGAATGTTGCATGCAGTATTGCAGCGCGGTAGTCATCGGGCGGAACCCTACACAAAAAGGACTAACCTCCGAGCCCGCTAGCACTCGAGGCAGCAAGGATCGCTCATTCCATTCTGGTCTCGATCGCAGCCTTGGCCGATGCGGGTGTGCCTCGTTGTCCCGGGCAGTCGGGATCCTGAGCGGACTACAAGTATCTGAAGTCGAAACATACGGGTGAAGGGGGTGGTGGGCAAAATCTTCTTTGAAAAAATCGGAAACTGAGGGATAATTGAGCAGTAATAAGTAGCCACTATTCCATATGAGGTCTTGGCGAGAGGTCGAGTGACAAACAAAAGACGGGAGAAAAGAGTGGAAATTTTAAAAGGCTAGTTTGCTAGCATTCAGTATACGATCTTTCCATATTGTTGGGTCATCCTCAAGTTTGAAACTTCCACCAGTAAGAATTAACCTGAATCTGGGGCCAATATTTGTTAGGGGTTCCTGTAGCAATGTTGGATTTTTGTCCCCGTTTGCGCGATTCTCACACCACCTTGTTCTTTCTTGCTTAGCTCTCTCTTGAAACTCGCTACTGTTCCCTCCTTAGTCCTTTTGAAACTGTCATCTCCTTGCGTCTGAAAATTTCGTTCTTGTTTCAGTCAAAGAAAAATTTCTTCCTCCTTACAGGAGGTGAAAAGATTTTCACTCACATGGGCAAAGCATGGGAGGAGGACCATTCTATGATTAAAGGCCTTGATCGTCTAGTTAGAAATGTTATGCGAATTTGAACGTCAATTGCGTGCCCTAGTGAATTGCCCAAAACTATTCTATCTCTCCCCACTTCTATATACAATATCCTTCCTTTATTTCGCCTGATTTTTAACAAGAAAGGTGACGATCGGGGGACAAAGGAGTGGTGGGACATATGATCAGTTTTCAAACGTAGTGAACCACTCGTGGTATCGACTATGCTCTTGAGTAGTAGTGATGTCAGGAGTTTCAAGCTAGAATGAGTGAGAATCCAGGACACTGAAAATATTTTCCACGTGAATGGAGGCTACTTGCGGTTTCCAAAAGTACCCCCGAGAGCCTGGTGCTAAAACGTCCAAATTAGTCTGAAATCTCAAATCTCGGCGCCAAGGCTCCAGGATATTTTTGAAAACTGTAGGTAAAGGGTTTTAGATTCCCATGCCATCCGGAAACACCAGGGGCCCGGAACCATAAGGGGTATTTCTATGTACTTATACATGTATGTAAGAGCAAGCTGGACACAATACCATCGGAAGCAGGAGGTTACAGAGTGCGCCACTCCTTTGTCCTTCACTGGTCGTGATCATAAGAAATCACTCGGGTCTCCTAATTTGGGCAACGCGGCAATGCGTGACCGCTTGGATAGAGAAGTAGTAATAGTTAACGGTTAAGAGCCTGTTCGGTTGGAACGGTTTCGTTCCGTCCCGCAAGACAAATTGTCCTTTTCCTTCCGTTTCAAAACAGAGGGAAGGCCATTTTCACAGCAGAAACGGTTGCCAAACGGAACTGTCCGTTCCAACCGAATAGGCTCTAGGATTATTGATTGGGACTGTTTCCATATCAATAACAAGAAAGATATAACCTAGCTAACTAGTAAAATTGTTCAAACCTGCCATTACAAGGCCCTGCCATGAACGGACCAAACACCAGGGATGTTGTAGGAGCTGAAAGTCTATTGCCAAGGACACCATATCACCCCTGTAAATGGAGAGAGTAGTTAGTGCAAACGTAATCAAAGAGGAAGAAAATATAGATATTCTTTGCACAACTTAGATATATAAAAGCATTAATGTAAATATATTTGAAAAATTAAAAAATAGTAAAAATAATAATATATGCAAAAAGTGAAAAATGACATAAAGTTCACCAGTGGGTATGGTCTTTAGATACTAGGATGACAGCCTGTATTCTTTCAGCCATTGAATCAATGAAAGTTAAAAGATGAATTACTGAAATACTATTCTACTTCTTTCTTATTGTGTTTTTGTAATATGTATATATGTTCTGAAATAGTATACAGGAGTGAAGTGCTTGGATTACTTTAGTTAGTTTTGTACTTGAAGTTATTGATTTGATTTTTCATTAAGCACAGCCCTGGCACTGCCTTGTAACTGGCCAGCTATGTTATATTTAGCTTTGATTTACTTTGCTTTATATATGGAATACGAGATGTAGGAAAATGGTTGTGTATTGTATTGGCACTAAGGCTGTGTAATGAGTTTTAGGTTTCATGCAGGATTGCAGGATTCCGGTGAAGGTGCACTTATCTGGTAATGATCATGATTGCATAAAGCTATTGCTATTGGAATTTGTGTTTAAACTCTTCTTCTAGCTAATACAACTCCCAAATCTTCTTAGTATGATATATCTGGTAAGTAGAAGCTCCATTCTCTATAAGCCAGAAAGAATTAGCTGAATGCTAATAAACTGTTACAATCCACTTCTCCTCAGGAATACTTGCAGCAGGTAACCACTATTCTGATAGTGATCACAATTCAACTCCTCCCATTCGTACGATAACAGATGAGTATACGGACTCCTGTCATTTCCGAGAGATTGCTAGACTTTGTGAGAGACATTTGTACTCTCAAGCATAATCGTAAATGATATAAAAGTTTAGTATTGAAAGTATAGTTGTAGGAAATAACTTAGAGAGTTGCATGAAGAACTTTCAACTAAGAGGTTATTGTTTTTATATTTTTTTACCTCTCATTTGTATTTGTTTGTCTAGCCAACTGCTGACTAGTTATAAAGTCTCTTTAGCCATACCGCTGATGTAGACCAAGAACCTTCAACTATAGTCGATCCTGTATCCCTTCCGCTAAATCCCGCTGATCATGCCTGACTGACCTGACTACTTTGACATGATAGTAGAAAGCAAGAGCCCGGTACTAGAGTTCATTAGAAGGTGGGGTGGGTTTTGCCCTCAGGGGCCCCGCTATTACACCGGTCCAAGGGGTGTATTTTCGGCCTTCTCCCCATCCCGCCCCCGTCCAGGGCCCTACCCCACTCATTCCCTGAACTGGCCCCCGTTTTTCACCACTAAAACTTTATGGGGCCTGTCCGGGGCATGGGTGGGGTGGGGCCCTAGCCCTGGGTAGGGGGGAGAAATGGCGACAAATATGCCCTGCCCTGGGCTGGTAAGCGGGCCAGGGCCCTGTAATAAATGCTATCCGGTACTATAGGTAAAAACTACGGAAGAAATAACAAGTCTGAATACAATGAACCAATAAACCTCTACAGACGTGCACCCTTGAGGAAAAGTTCCAAAATAACAGTCAGAAACCTGTGCTCCAAACAAAGAAAACTTCAAGCCTACTAGCTAGAAATCAAAACTCCATTATCAACAGAGCGAATGTACCAACCCACATAAGCACAACATAAGAGATGCAATATCTGGGACATAGAGTCCGGTAGCAAGAGTCAAGGCAAGAACCAGTGGGTGATTCATATAACTAAGCTGGTTTAGCGGAGACATGTGGCAGAATGGGTGAGACCTGATAGCCACTGGAACCCAAACCGTAAGAAGTGCATATCCCTACCACCTAGAGGGCAAGAACAAAGGTGGTAGGTGAAATTGCCAGGGAACCAGACTATTTCCCTGACTGTTATGGGACTAGCATAATAGAATAATTATTATGCTATGGACAAATATATTCTAGACAGTGAGTTTCCAGACCTGCACAATTAGAAGCAGAGGGTGATCGAGTTCACAGATGTGCAGATGACATCGATTCAGAGCAAGATTGAGCACTAAGAGGTGAGTGTTACGCATATGAAAATAGCTTACCATTATTATTAGTAGAGGCTGTATCACCGTAATAGAAGATTGTATGTCCAACTCTAACTAACCAAAGTATAAGCAACTAGAGGGATCTATGTTGACAACGCAGGATATCGGAAGAGTGCATATTCCATGAAGCTAATTACTGATTAGAAAGATAAGGGAGAATACTCTATTCCTTATTCAGTGCATATGCATATTATGCATTATGCATTGATATCTAGCTATTCAAACTGATCACTTGATAGTTCAAGATAAAGAATATTGGTAAGCTGGCATTGCGATCATATAATATATGAACTTAGTCTATTATGACGAAGAGATTGAAGACTATCTACTGGTGGAGTGGGGGCACCCTCAGATAAAATAAATATCAGGAGACTCTCTGATTTTGAGTAGAACAATTATTCAGGATCAAACAGTGTTCACACTTCCTTTGACAAAGCTGAAATCTTACCAGTAGGAAGATACATGATTGTTAGGAAATAGAAAGTAGTGAGATTTTAGTATAAGTAGTAAGAGCTATTCCCCAGAGTTTAAGAAAATCAAGCAACAGAGAACAGACCTTAACGATATAACAAGTTATTAAATTAAGAATTCAAGTACTTTTATTTCATTACTTTACCCTTACTGAAACTATTATTACTCGAGCCTTCCTGACTTCTCTCCATTATCTCGAATATTGTACGGCCTAGCTTTCCCTACCCCTTTGAGTTAGTTACCCTTAAGAGTGAGTGAGAGGATTGTCAAGAACGAGAGGGGGGATGTCACGAACGGTGACTAAGCAAGGCAGACTATGAAGGATTTCACATGACTCATACTCATGAGTCATAAGGGTTTGAGTATTTCACTTGACTACGCAATAGTGTGTCATTTCTTTGTTATGATTGGTTTATGTTTTGACATGACGCACGATTGTGGTCATATGATTATGATTTTCGCACATGACTCATAAGTTGTGAGTCATGGGTTTTACGCATGTGAGGCGAATTGCGCACATGATTGTTTTATTGTGTTTTGATTGGTTATTGGTTTATTGCGCAGTGACTTATGAGAGTCAGCTGATGGATTTTACACTATGGCTTGCTACGAGTCATAGAGGTGTGTGACGCAAAGGTATGAGTCACGAGGGTTAGGGTTGTGGGAAGAACGGTTATAAAAGGAGAGCCCTTACGGCCTCTTGGTTGACATGCTCCTTGTCCTCTATTTTCCCCCCCCTACATTTCAATACTTCTACAAATCCGCCTTGCATCCGGAATGCGCCCCAGCGAACAACCAACCAAAACCGTCCCATGACGGATGTCCCCCCCTTTCCCCTGGCAACTTGGCCCTAGCCGCTGCCATCTCAAGGTCCAACACCCCTCAGCAATACCGTATCCCCTCGGTCCCCTCCTCCCCCTTCCCTGCAAACAATCCCTCCCCCCCCCTCACCTTCCTCAGCGAAACGTTCTCGCAAACCAGGTACAACCTCCAACTCCCCTCGCACTTGGTACCAGACCTCTCCCCCGAGAGCCTTCAAACCATCTCCCCGGGAGAAGGATCCATCCTTACTGTGCTATGCTCAGCCGTCTCCGGCATCACAGCTATCGCCGGCCAACTCAACGCCCTCTCCGCCCAAGTCGCCGGGCTCAGAAATGAGAACGGGGACCTCCGCTCCCAGATCCATGACCTCTCCTCCCACCTGGCCAACATATCAGTTACACCTGAAGACTTGGCCCCCATCACTGCCTCCCTAAGAGACCTGTCACATCGAGTCTCGGCCCACACCCCAGCCCCTCTGCACCGCCCCCCACCCCAACCGGCAAACCCCCCCCGCCCTGCCCAATCAGAGACCAGAACAGGCCCACGCAATGCCCCCCACCCACCCAAACCCCCACCCCCCCCACACCTCACCCACACCCCACGGTTGACCCTTCGGTGCACTGCCCCTACTATGACACCAGGCTGAAGAAAATGTTTGGCAACCCCGAGCTCTACGCCAAGGCCTTCCCCCACTCCTGGGAAGCGGACGAATTCCGCGCTGGTCAATATGACCTGTCATCTTTCACCGATGCCACCCTCCACCCCGACTACAAACCAAAGTCGCTCCCCTCCTATGCCCAAGTGGCTGGCGTTAACAGCGTCAGCAAAGCCAAAAAACCCCGACATGCCAAAGCAGCCGATGTTGCGATAGGGGAAGATAAGAACCCCAAGGCCCCCGCCCCCCTACCTTTTGCATCCAGACGTTTCTTCGCCCCCCGTTCCACCCCTGCTCCTCACGCAAGAGCCGCTCAGATCACCCGCTCCTTCCTGGACATTGTCGCCGATGTCCTCTCTGATTCCAACTGCCTCCTCCCCAAAGGTTTCTTCGCCAAAGTCAATGACCGAGGCGCCGTCTCCCTCACAAGCACTGACCCCTCCACACCTGCCTCGGCCTACGCTCCCTACTTTGAGGCCCTCACCCACCGACTCAACCAGTCTTATCCCACAGGGGATAACCCATGGCTCTCCTTCTGCCTTGCACCCTCCGACATACAACTGGTCATACACAGCATCCCCACCGACGAGATGCCCGAAGATGATAACCAGCTCCTTCCCACCCTCAGGAAATCCATCCATCACGCGAAAGAGGTCAAGATCATCTCGGCCAGGTACCTTAACCCTGATTGAGCTACTCGAACTGCCAAAAAAGCGCTTTCGGTGGTTGTCTCCGTCGACCCCAACAACGTTCCTAAACTATCACCCTCCATTTTTCTTTACTCCAACCGCCTCAAAGCGGAGAAGGCTATCTCTGCCAACAAATACACCCAGTGCAACAACTGCTGCCATTTCGGCCACGCCTCCGCCCGATGCAAACAGGACCACCCTTCCTGTCCACTGTGCGCCCTCCACTACACAAAGGCGGCCCACCGTTGCCAAAACCCTACTTGCCCCAAGGGAGGCAACGAAAGACCTGTGGCAAATTGTTGCCCCACCTCCCCTCCGCACTGCGCGAACTGCGGCTGTGACCATACTGCCTACGATAAAGAATGCAAGGCCCGCCCCGTCCCCCCCCCCAGACTTGTGGCTCCCCCGGAGTCAGTCAGCTCCTCCGATTCCGACGGTGAGGAATCCATGGATATGGAAGAGGATGGCCGTCTGGCACCCTCTACTCCCGAACCCCGTCCAGCCCAAGATGTCAATCTGGCCACCCCCTGCCCATTAGCCACCCCCGCCCGCCAATCCACAGGCTCGACAGGTCCTGCCCCCACAGGCCCAACTATGCCCCCAGGACCCCTGCCAAGCGTCGGGTTCGTCCCGGTGATGATTAGACACCCCACCCCCCACTACGAAGGGCTGGCCCCGGACCCACCTATCTCACTCGTTCAACACAACAGCCTGGGAAGCTGGGATGTGTTTCTTTCTCTTTTTTCGTCCTTTAAGGTGAATTCCCCACCGCAATTTGTTTTTCTACAAGACCCCCACTCGTCAAAAGGCTTTTTACCGGCCTACACTGGATACAAGTCCTTCTGCCCCCCCTCTGCTACCCCTAAAGTAGCATGTTATATTTCGTTGAATTTTTTGTCAAATCACACCATCCTCCCAGGTTTTGAGCAGGACTCGGAAGACTACATGTACCTGGATATTTTTACCCCCCAAGGCTGTTTCGGCTCCGCCTACCCTCGCTTCAGGGTCTCCAACATCTACTCCAGAAACAGAGCCCCCCTTCCACACACAGTCCCCCCAAACCGGGCTTTCACCCCCCTCCCCTTCCCCCACCTTTCTGTGGGCGACTTCAACATACACGACTCTTCGGTCGACCCCCTCCGCACCCCCTCCTTCCAAGAATCCCGCGCCTCCTCCCCCTACTTTGAATTAGCGTCAGAACTGGGCTACCAGTGTATCAACACCCCCTTGCGTCTATACACGCTACCCTTTCTCTGGGTCGAATCGGCCCAGCGTCATCGACCTTGCCTTCGCAAACCCCCTTATGCTCCCCGCCGCCATAGAATGGGATGCTTACACCCTCCCTGCCACTGGCTCAGACCACGTCCCCATCTTGATTTCCATCGCCTCCTCCTACAAACATGTGCCTCCATCACGCCCCAAGTGGGACGACCTCGACTGCCAAACCTTGGAGGACCCCCTCAAAGTCTTCTCGGTCCCACCGCCACCTCCCCGACCATCCCCCCACCAATTTGATAGATGGTTTGCCTCCTCCCTTGACAACCTCACCTCCCGCCTTAAGGTCGCCGCCCCTGTCTCTCGCCCGTCAACCAAATCAAAACCTTGGTGGACCCCTCTTCTCACAGCCCTGAGAAAATAACACCACAAGGCCTCCAGAACCTCAAAGAAGCTACGCACCCCCCAGGCCATACAAACTGCCAGGCTCTCCAGAAAGGCCTACTTCAAGGCGGTCAAACGCGCCAGAAACACCTATTGGTCCGATTTTCTAGCCAAAACTACCCCAAACAACATATGGGTAGCAAAAAAGCTTGTCTCCCCCCGCAAGACTCCTCGCTTCCCCACCCTCCCCGACGCCGACACCCCTACAGCAATCAACCAAGCACTCTTGGCACACTTCTTTCCCCCAAAAGGCGAACCCCCCCCCAGAGGTAGACTCTCCCCCTCACCAAAGAGGAGGTGTCCCAAGCACTCTCCAAGTCCTCCAGTTCCTCAGCGCCCGGACCTGACGACATACCCTACGGGGTTTGGAAAAAAGTCCACATGATCAACCCCGACATCCTAACAAACCTGCTGGGCCCACTTCTAACATACGGCTTCCACCCCCCTTCACTCAAACACGCAAACGGAGTGGTCCTTGACAAACCCGGGAAACCCTCCTACGACTCCCCCTCCTCCTTCCGCATTATAGTTCTCCTACTCACGGTCTCCAAAATCCTGGAACGAATTATGGCGGTGCGCCTCCTATCTTTAGCTAGGTCCGTAGGCCTGCTCCACCCAAACCAATGCGGCTCAATCCCAGGCCTTGGGACTTTCGATGCCGGCGCCACACTCACGCACGAGGTTAAGACCCTCCAGCGCACTCACCGTATAGTTTCCTCCCTGTTCCTAGACATCAAAGCTAGTTTCGACAACGTCGACTCCACCCTCCTCCGGGAAATCCTCCTACGCAAGAAAGTCCCATCTTACATGGTTGACTAGGTGTCTTCGTTCCTCGCTGAACGGACATGCACTCTACTCTACCAAGGAACCCCCAAACAGGCCACCCCGGTGTCGGTTGGCACCCCCCAAGGGTCCCCAATCTCTCCCCTCCTCTTCCCCATATACGTCTCCCCCCTCCACATCGTGGTACCCAAAGGCCTCATGGTATCATACATCGATGACTTTTCTGTAACAGTTGCCTCCCCCTCATACCGCTCCAACATCCGACGCCTCCAAGGGCTGAACAGAACTCTCTCCGCCAGAGCAGCCCGGCCTAAGGTGGCCTTCTCGGTACCCAAAACCGAGCTGATACACTGGCGCACCCCCAGCCAAAGGAACTCCCCCAGCTGCACCCTACCCATTGCCCTGGACGGCCAAGTCTTCCGCCCCACACAAGTTGTCAGGTAGCTCAGCTACTGGTTCTCCCCCGCTCTCAACTCCATACACCACTTTGAAAGACGCCTCTCTCTAGCCAATGCGGCCTTTGCATTCGTCAAAAGACTTGCCTCCCCCAGGGCCGGGGTCCACCCCTTCCTCTCCCACCGCCTGGCCATGCCAGTGGGCCTCCTCCTCCCGCTACTCACATATGGCGCCGACCTCTTGGTCCCTAACACCAACTCAACCACCCGCATGAACACCTTCTGGCACCGCGTACAGAGGTGGGTCACGAATTGCTTCTTCTCCACCCCCACCCCCATCCTCTCCAGGGAATCCTGCCTCCCCCCCATCACCGCATACTGCCGCCACAAGAGGCGCTTAGCAGCCCTTAGACTCTGCTGCGCACCCCCAACACTCAACCCGGCCACGGCCCGACTCCCCCGCTCCACCCCCTCTCTGTCCACCTTCAGAGCAGAAGACACAAACCGCCCTCTCACGATCGGCCTCACGTCAGTATACCTCCCCCTGAGCTGGAGGTCCCCTGTCCCCTCACCCCCTCTCAGACTCCACCTCCCCATCGACGCACTCGCCCACAGCACCCTCCCATTAATGGAAGGCCTATCCCGGTACCTGCTCATCCTCAAAACCCCCCCCCCAGGTCAGAGAATATCCCCCCCCAGACCCTCATCGCACGCACATATGCAACCCTCCGCCAGAGGGCAAAGAATATTTTCCTAAAAGATTGGGAGGAATCCCTCCCTACACCCCGAAGCTACCCTTTCCCCCCCTTACTCACCCCTCACCCATTCATGGGCCTCGACAAATTTGCCGCAGGCCGCATACACCAGATGCAGGCTGGTAAAAGGTACCTCCGAGCCCACCCTTTCTGGTTCGACGATACAGATCACTCACCCACCTGCCCTCACTGCGGAGAAGGACCTGAGACCTTCGAGCACGCCATACTCCTTTGCCCTGCCAAAAGCGAAGCCCGACGCCGTTACCTAAGATCAACTGACAGCCTCTCGCATGACAGCCCCCTCTGGAACGATCCCCACACCCTCTCAGCGCTCCGGCGGTTCATCCTTGACACCCGTACCGGCTTCCCCCTTGACTCCCTCCCCCCCCCCCGATCTCCCCCACCCCACGCACCCCATCCCCGTCCTGAAACCTCCAGGATGCTTCAGCCCCCTGCCCCCACTGCCCCCCCTCAACTTCAGCGGTTACGGAGATTTCTTTAGAGTATTTTCGTTTGATGTTGTTATATTTCCCTATATTAGTTAAGGTTTTTGACCGCGGAGGTTGATGGTTTTTGGATCTCTCATCTTAGTACTACGAACGGGTGGAGGAAAAGGTTTCTTTTGTTATATGTTTTGCTTTATAGGTTTTGTTTTTTCCATAGCTTACCGCTGCACGAAGCTTTTTGTACCTTAAAACAATGAACGCATGATATAAAAATAAAAAAAATAAAAATAAAAAAACGGCCTCTTGGTTGACATGCTCCGCGCCCTCTATTTTCCTAACCATAAGTTTTCAACACCATCTCGCTTAGAGGACGATCTCCCCTCCCACCCAATTTTTCTTCATCTTAGGCCTCGCGTCCCTAAGCTTCCACCATGGACTCTTATAATTCCTTCCCTTCTCTCTTCCTTCCGAGGTCTGGCCCTCCCTCTACCACCCCGTCGGTAGCAGAGGTCTCCTCAGAAGCCCGTTTCCTCTCCAACCTCCTCTGCTGTACCACTTCCTTTATCTCCTCCACTCCAGGTTAGCTTCCTTCACAGTCCCCCCTGGAATGTGAAAACCTCTCTTCGGGCGAAAGCGCTCTTCTTCCTCTACTCTGCTCCTCAATCCATGCTATTTCCTCACTGGGCTCTCGGTTAGAAGAACTTCACACCCAATTCCACGACCTTCAGTCTCAAGTGGCAAACTCCCGCCCGGAGGAGCCCCTGAGGGAGATCCGTAACGCTCTTTATGACCTGTCGCATTGGGTCACTGCTGCCCTCCCTCCCGTCTCCACTCGTCCAGCCAATCGCCCCCCTCCCCCACCCTCCACCTCTGCCCACCCAGGCCCCGTCCCACCTCAGAACCTCCCTTCCATGAAGGGGGACCCTACACCCACCCCCCTCGCTCCTATGCCCAAGTGATCCACGGAGGGACATCTGAGTTCGATGCTGCTGTCAGAGCCAATAAGGCCAAAGCCAAAGCAAAAGGGAAAAAGCTTCACCGGGCACCACAGCCAACAAAGTCGCGACCGTCGTCCAGGATGCCTCTCCAAAGGGTCCTGCCCCTCTTACAGCTGCCGCCCGAAGATTTTACGCCCCCAGAACAACCCAATGTCCTCACCCTGATGAACCCACTATCCGCGTTCGCTTCCCCGATATTGCTGCTTCCATTCTCAGGGAGGCTGGCTCTGAACTTCCCAAAGCCTTCAAAGTCTTCATCAATGACAAAGGTGTCGTTACTCTCGTTGTAGCCGACACATCTGTCCCCGCTGCCTCTTACTCCCCCTTCTTTGAGGTCCTCGCAACCAGGCTAAACCAAGCATTTCCCGTTGCCTCCAACCCCTGGCTCCCTTTCCGGCTTGCCCCTACTGATCTCCAATTTGCCATTCATGGTATCCCAGCCAAAGCCCACCCTGACGAGGATGACCATCTCACTCCGATTGTGAAGAGAGGCATCCAGAATGATAAAGGCTTCCAGATTACCAGAGCTCGTTTCCTCCGTCCTGATCACTCCACCCCACTTGAGGGAAGAAAAGCCTTCTCCATAATCATCCACGTTCCCATTGAGTCGACTAACCTCCTTATCGAATCTCCCCACGTATTAATCTTTGGTAAGAACTTCCCCGTTGAGAGAGCTTACACATCCTGCTCCTCTAGTCAATGCTTCAACTGCTGGAAGTTCGGACATGTCAAACCCCTCTGCAAAAACCAGACCGTTTGTCAACTGTGTGGCGGCCCACACCCAAAGGCCGACCACCGTGCACCAACCCCACCTGCCCTAAGGAAGGCCACCTCCGGCCTGTTCTAGGCTGCTATGTCGCCACCCCCGCAAGATGTCCCAACTGCTCCGAGCCTCACTCAGCAAGAGACAGAGACTCCTCCTCCCACCCTCCTCCCCCTCCCCCCCGTCCTGCTGCCATTGAAGTAGTGGACCAGGACGCTATGGACACCTCTGCCACCTCTCCCCCTCAATCCCCCCGACCTCAGACTCCCCGCCTCGTCACCCCGGTTGGCCGTGTTATCCCCTTTGACCTAGTAACCCCGAAAGCTGCCCCCCCAAGCTAGCGTACGCTCATCCTCCAGGATAGGAAGGCCACTCCCCGATGCGACCCCCAGTCCCTCCCCTGCCCCCCGCGATGATTCGGCCTCGCGCCGGTAAATGTCTTACAATCCCTCAGTCGTCCTCCAAAGCTGGTTCCTGCGCGCTCCTTGCAACTTGTCCAACACAACTGCTTAGGGAGCTGGAATGTGTTTCTTTCCTTGTTTAATTCTTTTAGTTCTTTACCTGTTGCTCCAGCTGTTATAGCTCTTCAAGATCCCCCCTTCTGGGGTAACCGTCTCCCCTCCTTTGAGGGCTTCACTAGCTTTTGCCCCCCTTTTCCGCCCCTGCTAAACCTAGAGTTTGTTTTTATGTTTTCGCGGCTTTTCTGAAAGAGATATGTGTCCTTCCCACCCCGCTGGGGAGGTCAGATTATTTTGCTTTAGATGTTTTTTCTAAGGATCTTTTTGGTGTGGGCTTTCCTTCCTTTTGTATTTTGAACCTTTACAACCTGTGGTCTAAATCCCCCGGGGGGATGACTGTTTTGCCTGCCCTGGCCTTCCCTTCAGGGGATTTCCCCTTACTGGTAATGGGTGACTTTAACATTCATCACCCCTCCTCCGATCCTATGAGACGCCACTCCTCGGCAGAATTGGCTCTTTCCTTTCCTTACTTTTCCCGAGCCTCTGAAATGGGGTATCTGCTCCTTAATGTTCCTGGGGTTTATACTCGCTTCCCTCTTAGAGGGACGGCTCGTCCTTCCGTTATTGATTTTTCTTTTGCTTTCCCTTTGTTGGTTCCTTTTTTCCGGTCATGGGAGGCCACCCTCCCGTCCACTGGCTCAGATCATGTTCCTATTTCCATTTACCTCACGCACCCAAAGCTTCGGCCCCCCTCCCCATCTCCCAACTGGCTACTAACCGACTGGGACTCCCTCTCCCCTGCCTTGAATAATCTTTCCCTACGGCCCCCGCCCCCCCTCCCTACCGGACACTCGCTTGAGGCCTGGTTCAATTCCTCTCTCTCCTCCGTTACCTCTTTACTTTCCCATCACACCCTGCTTTCGCATCCCTCTCCCCGCTCCAAACCCTGGTGGTCTCCCCTCCTTTCTCTCCTCCGTCGAGAATACCACTCCACTTCAAGAGCTGCTAAAGCCTCCGGTGAACCTCAGGATGCCGCCTCCGCCAGACTATCAAAACGTGATTACTTCAAGGCAATTAAGAACGCCAAAGGCTCCCACTGGAGATCCTTCCTGGCAGGCGCCACCCCCAGGTCCATATGAACCGTCAGGAAGTTCGCTCTTGGACGGCCTTTACCCCTTTTCCCAACCTTCAGCGAGGCCTCCACCCCTACAGAAATTAACAATGCTCTCCTCGGCCACTTTTTCCCTCCCCGCCCCTCTCCTCCTCTCCCGCACATCCTCAGACCCTTTACCGACATCCAGGAGCTCACTTCCGAAGAAATTTCCCTAGCCCTGGGAAAATGTTCTCCCACTTCGGCTCCTGGTCCTGACTCTATCCCGTATTCCATTTGGAAACAGGTCCACAAAATTGCTCCTGACATTCTCGTCTCCCTCCTCTCATCTTTACTGCGCTTCGGCCACCACCCTGCCTCACTCAAAAGGGCCAATGGGGTCGTCCTCGACAAACCCGATAAGTCCTCCTACAACTCCCCCACCTCCTTTCGAATTATCGTCCTACTGGAAACGGTCTCCAAGATCCAAGAAAGAATCGTTGCCACCCGTCTCTCTGCAGTTGCCAGGTTCCAAGGCCTGCTATCCCCCAACCAATGTGGATCCCTCTCCGCCTTGTCCTCTTTTGATGCATGCGCTGCCCTTGTCGACTCTGTTCGAACACTTCAGTGCCCAGGCCTTAAAGTTTCTTCCCTTTTTTTAGACATCAAAGGGGGTTTTGACAATGTCGATGCCTCTATTCTCTGCTCCCTACTCAAAAGGAGAGGTGTTAACCATTATTTAGTTTCTTGGGTGTTTTCTGTTCTCACTGACCGTCGCTGTTGTCTTTTGTTTCGAGGGTCTCCCAGAGTTTTTTCCTCTGTTACGGTGGGCACCCCTCAAGGGTCCCCTATTTCCCCTTTGTTGTTTGTTATTTATATTTCTTGTTTACATGTTCCCCTGAATAGGGGTTTTGTTTTATCCTATGTTGATGATTTTTGTCTTTCTATTGCCTCTGACTCCTACTGTTCGAATGTTAGGCACCTCCAGAGGGCCTTTGGTGTCATCAGAGCCAAAGCCTCCAGGATTAAGGTTGGCTTTTCTGTTCCCAAAACCGAGCTTATTCACTGGCATACCTCCGGTCTGAGGGACCCCCTGGGTACCCAGCGTCCTCCCTCCATTGCCCTGGATGGCCAGGTTTTCTTCCCTGCAGCCTAACTAAGATGGCTGGGCTACTGGTTCCTCCCTGACATCTCCTCCACGGCCCATTTCTTCCGCAGACTCGCCCTCTCCCAAGCTGCTTTCTCCGCTATTAGACGCCTCTCCACGTTTGGGGCTCGTGTCTCTTCCCACCTTTGCCACAGGCTGGCCTACTCCCTGATCTTTCCGATCCTATCCTATGGAGCCGACCTCTTCGTCCCAACGAAGGGGCTTCTCTCCAAAATGGACAACCATTGGAGACAGGTTCAGAGGTGGATCACAAACTGCTTTCGTTCTACTACCCTCTCGGTGCTCGCGGCTGAAGTGTGCCTTCCTCCCCTCCAAGTTCTTCTCACCCACAAGAGGCGGATGGCCGCTCTCCGTCTCGTCTGCTCCCCGCCCACCGTCAACCCCGCTACGGCAAGACTCACTCCAACGTTTCCTTCCCTTATCAAGTTCAGAGCCAAGGACTCCTACAGACACCTATACACCCGTCTCCCCCCAAATGTTATGCCTCTACATTGGAAGACCCCCCTACCTAGACCTCCTGTCCGTACCCACCTTCCAGTCGACGCCCTCTCACACCTGGTCCTCCCGTTGCTTGATGGTCTCTCATATGTACTCCTCATCAATGGGAGCCTCCTACCCGGCCTACCTCCCCTCCCCTCCGACTCCCTTATGAGAGCCACCTTCAGGGCCCTCCAAAGACGAAGCCGCTCAATAATGTTCGAACATTGGAAATCCTTCCACCCCCCTCCATCTTACTATCTGTTTCCCCTCAGCCTAAAACCCCACCCCTTTATGGGTCTCGGAAAGTTCACCGCCGGCCGCATCCATCAGATAAAGGCCCAAAAGAGCTACCTGGCCGCCCACCCCTCCGCCTGGTCCCGCTCAGAGGTTTCGCTTCTTTGCCCCCTGTGTGGGGCGGAAGAGGAATCTTTCAGTCATGCCATTCTCTGCTGGGAAACCAAATCAGAACCCAGATCTCACCTTCTCCAAGTCGTCCTCTCAGTTGGCCCCGATGCTCCCCTATGGTCTTCGCCCTCCCTCCTTTTTTCCCTCGCTGAGTTTATCAAATCCACTGCAACGAATTTTCCCCCAGACATGTTCCCCTCAAGGGCGCCCTCTTCTGTTTCAATAGTTTTTCCTTCTTCTCCTCCTGTTGTGGGTTTATTTTCTTCCTCTCCTCCAAGGCACATTTGAGTGTTTTTTCCTGCCTGCTGTATGATTTTTCTTTTGAAATAGGTTATATGGTTTCTTCTACTTTGTTATACCGTGAATGGTGTCGTATCGAGTACTCGATACAATTTGGAGATGTTGTTTGAGATTTTATTTTGTTTTTGGTTTTTGGGATTAAGGTTTTGTTTACGCCATAGCTAGCTCTGCATGCGAGTTCTTGTATCTTAACAACGAATACATGATATAAAAAAAAAAAAAAAAAACGGCCTCTTAGTTGAGAGTTCTTCACGCAACCATCTAAGTTATTATCTACATTATACTTTCAACTCTTTATACTTTTGCAACTACCGCGTCCGAGGCCACGAGTGTCTCGTGAAAGAATATAGCAATCAGTCGTACAGAAAAGGAGTCTCGGAGACTCAGCTATTATAGTACGAGACGAGGTCAGAAATAGGATCCCTATTCAGAATAGTGGTTACCTGCTGCAAGTATCTCCCGGAGAGGAGTGGATTGTAACATTTGGTTGCGTTAACCCTAGCAGCACCTAACCAACAGGCAAAACAGAATCACCACAAGAAGATAGCATCGAAGTCGCAGGATTCAATACTTCTATCTTAGGGGAGGCACTCAAACGAGCCCTAAGAGAATCAGGGACGGCAAGTCCGACAATACCAGAACCTACATCACCGGCGAAATCAGAAGGAACTACACTCGCAGGAGGGACGAGAAGGAACACTATATCTATACAGACAGGCGCAGAAGGGGCAACTACTACAGGGGACGCCATAACAGACACAAGCAACACCGGAACTCAGATACCAGGACTCAGTCCGGAACAACTACAACAAATCGTCACAGGACTGATCGGAGGGACAAGACGCCCCAAGATTAAGGAATCAGAAACCTTTACGGGCGAACGGACCAAGCTGGGAGAATGGCTAGCGCAGTTAAAAGTCTACTTTACAGCTATCAGGTGGGCGACAGAACACCACGCCGATAGGATTCTATACACTTCCAGTCTCTTGCGAGGAGACGCGGGGATATGGATCACACCCTATCCGGAGGGACGGATTGTCACAGAATGGGAAACATGGGAAGCCTTTACTGAGGAAATCATGAACCAATTCGGAGCCATCGACCCACGAGGGGAAGCACCACTCAAGATACAAAAACTACGACAGGGAGATAGATCAATGACGGAATACTGGAACGAATTTCGACTAGCAGCAACAGAAGCCGATTTGAACGACCATACCGCCGGAGAACACCTCCTAGCAGGCATGAATGCGACTATCCAAGAAGCATGGGCGGCGGATAGCAGCGACTTCACCGACTCAAAGACATTGGCCAAATGGGCAATCAAGAAAGAGACCAAGATATCAACGGTCAAAAATCTTCAGAAGAAAAGACCAACAGAGACTAGGACGATCAGCACTTCTCGGATTCAGAATGGAACTTTCTGACCGAACAACACATCCAATAGCGATGCTATGGATTTGGATGCAACACGACAATGACCAAGGTTGTCACCTCAGGAATTCAAAAGGAGGATACAAGAAAAATTATGCCTCAAATGCGCCAAGTCAGGACACATAGTCCGAGACTGCACTCAGCCGAGAGACGGGAGAGACTACACGACAACACGAAAGCCACCCATATGAAGGGTAGGACCATGGGCGGCAAGACAAAGCATCAAGGAGATCGAGGTCAAGGATGAACCCGAACAGTCGGGAAACGACGAGAGTCCCCAGTAAGAGATGGTCTGAGGGACAGACCCGAACGGAAACCCATCATCATGGAAAACTACTACGCAGCACTCCACTACACAGAATCACTAGAACGAGACAACGATCATATCATGATCAAAATACAACTACACGGAAAACAAGAGACGGTTACGATAAACGCGATAGTCAATTCAGGGGCCACTGAGGACTTCATCGAGGAAGGCATATGCACCACACACGGAATCATAAAAACAAAGGCCAAGAACCCAAGGGAGATTTATCTGGCAGATGGGAAACCAAGCGCTATGGGTCCAGTTACCCATATGGCGAAAGTACCTATGGACATCAATAGCCATAGGGAATTGGCAACCTTCCAAGTGGCAAATCTCCAAAACCACGAGGTCATCCTAGGAATGCCGTGGTTACGAACACACAACCCCAGGATCGATTGGGGAGATAGGAAGATCACATTCGACAGCGAACAATGTACAACATGGTGTCTCAACAGTTCGCCTGTTGCATATGCGATACCAGAAGAGAAAGCTCGAGAAGAAAATCTCACAACCAGGTACTCGAAGATTCAAACTGGAAAGGACAGGGTCCGGATCCAGAGGTTACACCCCGAGGCTAGGATGCCAACCAGAGGGTCAAGAGAGGCCGCAGGACATGACCTCTACTCCAACGAGCGAGTTAAGATACTCGCTGGAGAACAAGCGATAGTTGGAACCAGAATAGCCATCGGGCTACCTCAAGGGACCTACGGACGCATCGCTCTGCAAAGTGGATTAGCAGTCAAGAACCGACTCACTACAAACGCGGGGGTGATAGATGCAGATTATACCGGAGAACTCAAGGTGGTCTTGGTCAACCAAGGGACCAACGAGTTCCAAGTGGAAACAGGAGACCGAATCGCACAATTGATCATTGAAAAGATCAACACGGAAGAACTACAAGAAGTTCAGGAATTACGGAAAACCACCAGAGGAAACAAAGGATTCAGAAGCACAAACGAAATAAGGAAACCGATCTATATCAGCGAGATATCAGCAAAAGCATTCGGAAGCTTTCACAGACGAGAAGAAACAACGGGAATCCTACGATGGGACCTGATCAACGACGAGATCTATCTAGAAAAGATCAACATCAGCACGGAACTGGCTATCAGGGAGAAGCTAGAAAGAAGGGAACTGAGGAAACGGACCATACAAGAAACAATACCGAAGGAATACCATGGATATCTGGATATATTCAAACAAGACGAAAAAACGACCATACCGCCACACCGAGAAGGAATCGATCTAAGCATCGACCTGGAACCAGGGGAAAAGGTCCCCGACAAGAAGATATACCCTCTCAGCTACGACGAGATTCAGGAACTCCACAAATACATCAAACAAAACGAAGCAAGAGGATGGATCCAAGAGGTAGAGGCACGCAGAGCCTCGCCCATCATGTTCATCAAGAAAAAGGACAGTAGCCTAAGACTATGCGTCGACTATCGAGGCCTGAACGAGATCATAAAAAAAGATCGATATCCTCTGCTACTGATTGGCGAAGCTCTGGATCGACTAAGTACGGCCAAGTACTTCGCCAAGTTAGACATCAAGGATGCCTATCATAACATCGGGATCCGAGAAGGTGACGAACACAAGACGACATTCAGCAGCAAACTGAGAACATACGAATACCTCGTGGTACCATTCGGACTCTGCAACGCACCAGCGGCATTTCAGAAATGGATCAACAGAGTCCTCCTGCAATACCTCGACATGTGTTGTATAGTATATTTGGACGATATTCTTATATACTCGGAGAATCTGGAACAACACAAAAAAGATGTCAAAAAAATACTGGAAGCACTACGACTATCAGGAATGAAGGTCAAACCTTCAAAATGTGAATTCCACACGACAGAAACGGAATATCTAGGATTCATGGTCAGCCAAGAAGGAATCAAGGTTGACATGGTCAAAACACAAGCGATATGGGAATGGCAAACCCCAAAGACGAAAACAGAAATCCAGAGATTCCTGGGGTTCTGCAACTTCTATCGACGATTCGTGGAAGGATACAGCAGAATCGCAAAACCACTATACGAACGGACACACAAGAAATATGACGGCAAATGGGAATGGGGAGAAAAGGAGCAAGAGGCTTTCAACCAACTCCGAAAAGCACTCACCACAACACCAGTGCTCACACACTTCAATCCCTATCAACCAATAAAGATCAAAACCGACGCCTCGAAATATGTATGCGCGGGCATACTATCAGAACAATGCGCGGATGGCAAATGGTGACCGGTAGCATATCGGTCAAAAGGGATGAAGAACGCCCAGCTAAACTACGACGTTCATGACAAAGAACTACTCGCGATAGTTCAGGCATTCGAAGAATGGAGAAGATATGTCAGAAGAAGCCATTATAGGGTCCAAGTCTTTACAGATCACAAGGACTTGGTAACCTTTATGACCACGAAGGCCCTGACCGAACGACAGATTCAATGAGTGCGGAAACTAAGTCAATACGACTTCTGAATCATATACCAGCCCGGAAAGGAAGGAGGAAAACCGGATGCCCTTAATAGAAGAACGGAAGACGTCCAAACACTCAAGGAAAAACATAACGCGGAAAAGGAGGGAATCCTACTGCCAAAAGAACAATACTGGAAAGAGGCAACTATCGAAGAAATGGAACCAGCGGAGTTCCAGGACAAGGACGAAGGATCCATACAGGTAGCATCAAAAACCGACAAAGGAATCCAAGACATCAAGAAAGCTCTGGAGATGGGACAACAAGAAAAAAAGGGGGTCGCATTAGGACTATGCCAATGGAAGGACGGATACCTATGGTATCAAGGAAAAATATGGGTTCCAGACAACGAGGGGATAAGGAGGACTCTTATCTCCAAACATCACGACCAACCCCAAGCGAAACACGGAGGAACGGCGAAAACTACAGAACTCATCACGAGACGATACTATTGGCCAAAGATAAGGGAAACAATTAAACGATACGTCAAGAACTGCGACACATGCCAGAGGACGAAAGTGGTATGACACGTATTATACGGACTGTTACGACCAAACGAAACACCTGAGCGACCCTGGAAGTCGATCGCAATGGACTTCATTACCGACCTTCCAAAATCGGAAGGATACGACACGATACTGGTCGTCATTGACCGCCTGACCAAAATGAGTCATTTCATTCCTTGCAAAAAGGATTTGGACGTACGACAATTCACAAATCTCTTCATGAGAGAAATAGTCAGGCTACACGGACTGCCACGGGACATCATTACAGATCGAGGAACACTATTCACATTGGACCGATGGAAGGAAACAACAATGGAACTTGGAATTGAACAGCGACTAAGCACAGCATTTCACCCATAAATAGATGGACAGACCGAGAGGACGAACGCAATATTGGAACAATATCTGCGTGCATATATCAACTACCAACAAGACGATTGGCTCGACTACCTGCCACTAGCCGAGTTCGCATACAACAATGGCTATCAGGAGACGATTAAAAACACGCCATTTTTCGCAAACTGCGGAATCAACCCCGAATACGAGATGATTGGACATCTGATTCAGGGAAAACGAAAAGAACCGGAAGAAATGACTCAATTACATGAGTCATTACGAGAAGAGATGGTCGCCGCACAACTACAACAAAAAGAATACTACGATCAGTACCGAAAATCCGATCTAAACTTACAATCGAACGATATGGTGTGGTTACTACCACGCAATATCAAAACAACACGACCATCGAAGAAACTGGACTACAAGAAAATAGGACCATTCAGAGTCTTAGCAAAGGTGGGGATGAGCGCTTATAAGCTGGACCTACCACCCTCGATGAAGATAGACAACACATTCCACATTTCTCTTCTCAAACCTTACCAAGACAACCGATTCCCTTCTCAGATTCAAATACCTTCTCTGCCTTTTGAAATCGAAGGCGAACAAGAATACGAACTCGACAAAATCATCGACTCTCGACTCTACCACGGGAAGCTCCAATACAGAGCTAAGTGGACAGGCTATTCACCAGAACACGACAAAGCCTGGTATCCAGCAGAAAACTTCGAGAATGCCAGCACATCAGTCAACCTCTTCCACCAACGATACCCAGACAAGCCAGGATTAGGTATCGGTCGAACCGGTCGCCCCATACGAGAGAAGGGGAGACAACAGAATCTTTTACGGCCTATCACGAACTACTAGCCCCGGATACTCCGGGCCTAGCACCAAGGAATTGGACGAACGACAAAAACTAGCGGTCCAAAACATGGAACATGCGGCCCTGAGGTGGACAGGGTGTTACGACGATGGGTGCCTTGTGCACCAAAGCGAGAAACAAGGGTCAGGATGGTTCCCACAAAAACCACGAAGGGTCGGAAGGCCAACAAGGGAGGAGCACGAGAAAAAGCATTGGGAGGAATGCTATTGAAACGACTGCCGGACATATAAGAACGACAAGATACGGGCCAGCTACTACCCAAAGAAAGATGGGAAGACAGAGCCCCTCAACAAAAAGGACGACAAAACGAGGAAGGCAAGAGAAACCGTGAGGACACGGTTGGCCGGTGAGGGGGTCGAAAAACTATCGGAAGAGGAAACGGTTGCGGACCCGGATAGTCTACAAAGGCAAATCAGCGAACTCCTAGTCGAACGGGACACCCTCAGGAGCAGCCTCCGGGAGCAACGAACGTTGGTCGAAAACCAACAAAGACAAATCACGGAACAAGGGACTATCCAGATAGCCAACATCGCCCTGGAAGTGGTCCGCAGGAGATGGAGGGAAGCCGACGACACAATCAGGGGATTACGTCAGGAGGCAAGAAGATTGGGAAGAAGGGTTATGGACTTGGGAGTTTAAGCATTGTGGGACCGATGCTAAGGGGGAGAGGGACCTAATGTCACGAATGGTGACTAAGCAAGGCAGACTATGAAGAATTTCACATGACTCATACTCATGAGTCATAAGGGTTTGAGTATTTCACATGACTACGCAATAGTGTGTCATTTCTTTGTTATGATTGGTTTATGTTTTGACATGACACACGATTGTGGTCATATGATTATGATTTTCGCACATGACTCATAAGTTGTGAGTCATGGGTTTTACGCATGTGACGCGAATTGCGCACATGATTGTTTTATTGTATTTTGATTGGTTATTGGTTTATTGCGCAGTAACTTATGGGAGTCAGCTGATGAATTTTATACTATGGCTCGCTACCAGTCATAGAGGCGCGTGACGCAAAGGTATGAGTCACGAGGGTTAGGGTTGTGGGAAGAACGGTTATAAAAGGAGAGCCCTTACGGCCTCTTGGTTGATTTCCACCACCCTTCTCTCAAACACGCAAATGGTGTGGTCCTGGACAAGCCCGGAAAACCTTCCTACGACTCCCCCTCCTCCTTCCGCATTATAGTTCTCCTACGCACGATCTCCAAAATCCTCGAGCGCATCATGGCTGCCTGCCTCCTATCCCTAGCTAGGTCAGTAGGCCTGCTTCACCCAAACCAGTGCGGCTCGATCCCAGGCCTTGGGACTTTCGATGCCGGCGCCACACTCATGCATGAGGTCAAGACCCTCCAGCGAACCCACCGCAAGGCCTCCTCCCTATTTCTAGATATCAAGGCTGGTTTCGACAACGTCGACTCCACCCTCCTCCGGGAAATTCTCCTACACAAAAAAGTCCCATCCTACATAGTCGACTGGGTGTCTTAGTTCCTCTCTGACCGGACGTGCACCCTGCTTTACCAGGGCTCCCCCAAACAAGCCACCCCGGTGTCAGTTGGCACCCCCCAAGGGTCCCCAATCTCCCCCCTCCTCTTCCTCATATACGTCTCCCCCCTCCACATTGAGGTGCCTGTGGGTCTCATGGTATCATATGTCGACGACTTCGCCGTGACGGTTGCCTCCCCCTCATACCGCTCCAATATCCGACGCCTCTAGGGGCTGTACAAGACTCTCTCTGCCAGGGCAGCCCGACTCATGGTGGCTTTCTCGGTCCCCAAAACCAAACTAATACACTGGCGCACCCCCAGTCAGAGAAACTCCCCCATCTGCGACCTACCCATTGCACTGGACGGCCAGGTCTTCCGCCCCTCACAGGTAGTGAGGTGGCTCGGTTACTGGTTCTCCCCCTCCCTCAACTCCATACACCACTTTGAGAGACGGCTCTCTCTGGCCAACGCGGTCTTCGCGTTCGTCAAGAGGCTTGCCTCCCCCGGGGCCGGGGTCCGTCCCTTTCTCACCCACCGCCTGGCCATGGGCCTCCTCCTCCCGATACTCAGGTACGGCGCCAACCTCATGGTCCCTAGTGCCCACTCAACCACCCGCATGAACACCATCTGGCACCGCGTACAGAGGTGGGTCACAAACTGCTTCTTCTCCACCCCCACCCCCATCCTTTCCAGGGAATCCTGCCTCCCCCCCATCGCCGCATACTACTGCCACAAGAGGCGCTTAGCAGCCCTCCGACTCTGCTGTGCACCCCCAACACTCAACCTGGCCACAGCCCGACTCCCCCGATCCGCCCCCTCCCTGTCCAACTTTAGAACAGAAGACACAAACCGCCCCCTCACAATCGGCCTCACATCAGTATACCTCCCTCTAAACTGGAGGTCCCCTGTCCCCTCACCCCCACTCAGACACCACCTCCCCATCGATGCGCTTGCCCACAGCACCCTCCCCCTATTGGAAGGTCTGTCCAGGTACCCGCTCATCCTCAAAACCCCCCCCCCCCAGCTCAGAGAATATCCCCCCCCAGACCCTCATGGCCCGCACATATGCAGCCCTCCACCAGAGAGCAAAGAATATTTTCCTAAAGGATTGGGAGGAGTCCCTCCCTACGCCCCCTAGCTATCCATTCCCCCCCTCACTCACCCCTCACCCGTTCATGGGCCTCGACAAGTTCGCTGCAGGCCGCATACACCAGATGCGGGCTGGCAAAAGCTACCTCCGAGCCCACCCTTCCTGGTTCGATGACGCAGATCACTCACCCACCTGCCCTCACTGCAGAGAAGGACCCGAGACCTTCGAGCACGCCATACTCCTTTGCCCTGCTAAAAGCGAAGCCCGACGCCGTTACCTAAGATCGACTGACAGCCTCTCGCATGACAGCCCCCTTTGGAACGATCCCCACACCCTTTCAGCACTCCGACGGTTCATCCTCAACACCCGCACCGGCTTCCCCCCAGACTCTCCCCCCTCCCCTCCGATCTCCCCCTCGCCTCGCTCCCCTCCCCCTACCTGAACTTCCAAGATGATTCAGTCCCCTACCCCCTCTGCCCCCCTCTCAGCAACAGCGGTTACCGAGATTTCCTTAGAGTATTTTCGTTTGATGTTGTTATTTTTCCCTATATTAGTTGAAGTTTTTGACTGCCGTGGTCAACGGTTTATGACCTCTTATCTTAGTACTACGAACAGGTGGTGGAAAAGGTTTCTTTTGTTACATGTTTTTGCTTTATAGGTTTTGTTTTTTCTATAGCTTACCACTGCATGAAGCTTTTTGTACTTTAAAACAATGAACGCATGATTAAAAAAAAAAAAAAAAAAAAAAACCGGCCTCTTGGTTGAGAGTTCTTCACGCAACCATCTAAGTTATTATCTACATTATACTTTCAACTCTTTATACTTTTGCAACTACCACGTCCGAGGCCACGAGTGTCTCGTGAAAGAATATAGCAATCAGTCGTACAGAATAGGAGTCTCAGAGACTCAGCTATTATAGTACGAGACGAGGTCAGAGATAGGATCGCTATTCAGAACAGTGGTTACCTGCTACAAGTATCGCCCAGAGAGGAGTGGATTGTAACAGGGAATAATAAGACTTGAGTGATGTAGAGGAAGGTCGGGAAGCTCTGAAGGGAGTTTTTCTTTCCCTAGAAGTATTGATGTAGAGGCGGTTAGAGCAGCACTTGAATATAAGGTATTGAGAATCATTGCACCGAAGATTGTACTGCTGGGACCTCAGGTTCAAATTCAGTGAGAGTGGGATATCTCAAATAACTTATTTGGTAGAGAAACTTTTATGAGAATCTTGTTTTTTCTTCCTTCCTTTTTCTTTGTATTATGATGTTGTTTGTTGGTATAATTGTAGATCAGATTCAGGGCTGATTGGACTATTTGCACCTCTACTACTTGACCTTTTCCTTAATTGAGAGAAGGGAATTTTTTAATTATGGAGAATCATTGCAGATTATGGGTGTCCTGAGACTATTTGAAGCCAGGTAGAGGGTGATTCAATTAACTTTATATAAGACCAAATTCCACTTCTTTTACATAGTAAATTAGTGTTTAGGTATAATAAGAGAACATGAGTGAGAGGAAGTAATACAGTATGGAAAGATCATGGTGATTATTGAGGCAAAATTGAGGTGTGATCAGAGCATTGGTGGATAAGTGGCTCTAGTATTGATAAGCATGTTTAGTAGATTAAGGACCTCAAACAAATTGGACAAAGAGAGGTGGATATGAGTTATGCCCTCTAGGATGAGAGATGTGATTCTGAAGTTGTCTATAACATCATCCAACTAGACACAAGTACTTCTAAAAGTCATATTTCTCTCCACGCCCCATATGATGAGCTGGGAATCACATTAACCCAGCCTACTACCAACACTGATCAATCCCCTACTCCCAATAGAATTTTCCAGCACCCGTGTTTTTCATATAGAGCTCTCGTGCTACAAGTCCGGCGGGCTTTAATTGAAAGGTAATCCACTCAGACTTCAGAACGGTAACAAATATATTGTAAGGGAAGTACATCATCTTAAGCTATCTTTTACAGGCCATTTTAATGAAATCATCTTTGTGGATTCTCCCTTCAGAGATGATATGGTATAGTATTATATTGACTGCAATAGTCCCCGCCTCCGAGTCCCCATGCTCAAGAAATCCAACCTTCTCAAATTCACTTTTGGCTTCTATTAGAATAAGATTTTTTACACCTTGCATGTTGAGTTAACTTGGCAAATATCAATTCTATTTTAATAGAGGAAAGATTACATACTCTCCTAATCAATATTCTGATTGAGCATGCTTACAACATGCTCAATGAGGGCAATTCTTCCTGAAACCAGACTGTAAACTTTCTCGGCTACTTTGAGTTACTTTGCTGCTCGTAGTAGAGAAACTAGACGACTTCCCTATTTGTCAGGTTACCTATAGTCAATACTAGACCAAGTCTGAATTTTGCTGAACGCCCTGGATATTATGGCAAAACAAGTAAATAGTGTCCAGGCATTCAAGATAAGTTGCATACAAGATAGAAATGAGCTTACCCAACATTTGAAGAGGTGTCTGGCCTTCACTGGTAACAAATACTACAGTGGATTTTCAATAATTTGCAGCATCTTTGACTTTGTCCTAGAGATTTGCTAGGTGCCTGGGGTTGTCGGAAGCAAGCCGGCTCACATTATCTATCATTAAGATAGGACATCGACCACGTATATTTTTAAACCTTTGAACGTGTGCTTCAAAATCACGGAGCATCTTTTTATACAGAAGCTCAGGATCCAGTACAGTGTTAGAATTAATTAACCTAGTGTCTACTTTGCAGTACTATAAGAAATTGAGGAAAGCTGCTTACCATGCGTTTCTCTTTTGATAATCCTAAGATATTCTAAGGCAATTCAGACTAAGCCATGACTTCTCTCAGACCAATTAATAGTCTGAGAAAATTCTTTACCAAACTCCTCATTAGAAGTAGAATCTGCTGCGATATCAACATATACTACTTCAGATAAACTACGACTGATATGTTGTATGATTGTAGTCTTCCCCACTCCCTGGAATCCAATTATCATATCATATTTATTCTATTCCGGAGGGGATTGAAAGAGAGTCACAATTTGTAGAGAAATTTGTTTCCATTCCATAAGATTCTTAACTGCCGGTTCCGGGAGAGCTCTCTTATCAAATGAGCTCATAAAATGCCTCTCCTGTAGCCAATTATGATTAACAAGAGAACAGTTCTGAACTTAATTCCTACTACCCTCATCAAATTCAAATAAATATTATAAGAGAACTACTATTCTTTACTTATTTCCTAAATACAATAAATTCAGTATTATTCTCAGATACTCAGAGTTTGGAAAGACAATCTTAATGCCAGTATACTACTAGTGTATTGGCTTTAAATTATTTGATACAGCATTTGTTGCTATATTACTATAAACAACTCTGATTAAACTTTAAACTTAATATAAATCAAGTCTTAGTTAATTGAAAATCTTACTAGCAAATCTCAATATATGGCCAAGTTAAGTAATTGTAAACTGATTTATAAATCTTTAAAGTATAGATTATTAGCATCATAATTAATAATGAGAATGTTGGTATTATAGTACTATAAGGGAAACAAAACTTACCTGATATTTCAATTAAGGCTTAACTCTAACTTAAACCAAAGAATCCAATCAACTTTTTCTTTTCAGTAGGGTAACTTGAATAATGTTAGCTAGTCTAATACAGGGAACACTGCTGCTATAGCAGTACTATTATAAGATTACCATAAGACAAGTCTCATAAGCAAGCCCCAAGGAAAACAGTAAACCAAAATTGTATTTGTTGTAAGTAATTTATCTGTTAATGATGCTGTACAGAGAAAGGAACCCAACCTAGAAATAAATACAGCTCGTGGTGTCCACCCCTACAGTTTGCCCACTATCACACTTCATAGGAAAAAGGCAGTGCTCTAGGACACCAACCCTGATAACTGTCTCAATCACATCAGTATACCTTAACCTAACATACGGATTATAGGGCATAGGGTTAGTCCATCACACAAGAAATATAATCCCACCCCCCCCCCCTTTATTCCGCCCAAAGAACCTCTTTCTATGCTAACTTGGGCTCTGCAGCTGTCAAAATTGCCCCTACCATTTATTTTGCAACTATTCAGCTAACCTAGACTAGAATGTAACCCTATCCTAGCGTGGCACAGTCCCAAGATTGTTGAAAGAGAGCAGCACTTCCACCAACGTCAAGAAAATTTTTATGGCCGATGTATCCAGTTTTGAAGATGTGGGGGTGTTCGCAGGCGGGCAGCCTGTCCGTCTTGAGGCCCCACAAGGACAGATGACATTTGTCGTCCCGTCTAGGCTTCAAGGCGATTTCCCCGACAATTTAGGGCAGGGAACGTCGGGCCCGGTGGCCGCCCCTCTCTGGCCTTAGTAATGCTCGATTTCTTTTTTTCCCGTCTAACCTACCGAATCAACGCTTTGTTTTTGTCACCCCCTTCATAGCACCTACTTGCAGCGGTGTTCCGAGCGGTCCAGGGACCCCAATCGGGGGGATTGCTAGGAGCCTCTGACGGTATTGGACCACCTGTAGCGCTCAGACCAGAACAGCAAAATCCTAGCACAGCCGCTTTTAGCCCGGACAGCGGGCTCTATTGGATGAGACAGCTCTTTTCGCTGGTGGAGGTAGGACTGTAGACCGTACCAAGGGACAGCCGGGGGGACGCTGGAGCGCAGGGGGCTGTTGAAAATAGAGATGTTGGAAATGGGGTAATGATCGGATTGAAGGATTTTACTGAAACGAAGCGAAGTGGTCCAAGTGAAGAGAGGCTGACTTAATTTGTATCGAAGCGTTTAAGGAGTTGCAGAATAGCTTAAAAAATGAAAAGGAAGGAAAGGGTAAGAAGGAAGGAGATTTTATAGGAGAACAATTTTCAACGCTTGCTTGTCTCTATGGGCACTCCTGCGGGCATTTCCAGCAGGGACGGTTGAAATAAATCGAAGCGGAGGTAATTAGTGGGAGGGAGGTTTTGTACGGCGGGGTAGAGTGGCTTAAGTTAACCCACAGTGTTTGTATCAAGAAGTGATGTTCATGATTTCTTCCATTGAGTATGTATAATAGAAAGGAAAGTCGGGAGGAAAATGTAACTGCAGGAAGGAAGACCAAGGCCAGGAAAGCCAAGAAGGAAAGAAAACAAATAGGGGAAAACTTTCGAGGCTTGAGTATCCCTCCACCTGTGCATACGCTTCCCGCTACAGCCAAAGAGTGGGGGAATTTCCCACGCGAAGTGTGGTCATTTCCAACTGAGACCAGGGAGGACAGGATGAGTGATGTTTCGTGATTCAGCCTCTGCTTATCTCCCCTCCGAAATTTGCTCAAACTAATGGAATGAATGACCCTGGTAGGAATCTCGGATTCTAATTTGTGGATATTCATTCTGCTCGGGAATGGATCTTAGGGTTTTTTCTGCTGTCTCTATTAATAACAAGTTTAGGCGTATTCCACAAGCCATGGGAGCATTACCAGGCAAGTAACCATACTCCCAACTCTATAGGATGGTGAAGCACCCATCCATATGCGGCCCCCATATTAAATGGGCTTATGGGGGATGGATAAATGGAGTTGTGTGCCACCACCAGAAGTACGTTTTAGTCGTATAATATAAAGGCGGCAGAGGTCAGGCATAAGGGGCTGAGGATAATTATCAGTGTTTGGCATATACGAGATACACAGGCCCACAGTCTGTCCATCTTCGGCTGTCGGGAGTAGGGCGGTCGCTCAGCCAGGAAATGACCGACTATGGCCCATTGTCCGTCCCTTCCTACCTCCAAGATGGGCGGGCTGGACAGTTGGGAACACCGACTTTTAGTATCGGCTGTATTCAGAATTCATTGAACCCCCTTACCTAGTAAGGGCGGGAGCAGTTCTGGACATGGATAGACCCTCGGCGCTAAAGTATCCAGAACATCGCCTGCTAGGCAGGCATACAGTGTCCGTAATAGTATACTAGTGGATAGGAAACGTAGATGTTTAGTGGAACTTAGTATTGATGCACGCTCCGAGAGTTCCAGAGACCTATAACAGGTGATTAGTGGGTCTGAGTATCAGTATAATATTTCCATTATGTTATGGAGAAGTACCTACGCTGTTTTGTCCTGTCATTTCTCCAAGGCTCATAGTACATTGGAGTAAATATGCAATCAGTCCAGTTGAATTAATATTGAACCACAGGAACAAAAAAGAAATAAGCAATAATAGCTCTTTTTTTTTGGGACTCAGTTATGAATTGGGTTATTTGGGGATCCTTAGGGTTTGTCCGCGCCTTCTCCATCCAACAATTGTCAATCTATTTCCACCTCTAAGTATATATCATCCCCACTTTGAGTGCGTATTTCTTAATTTTTGGACTCAACATGCAATGCAAAGCTTACGTATGATTAAAGACCACCTCCTAAAGTTGAGCTAGTATGAAGAAGGTAGCCCCCTGCAATCGACCATGTTAGCGTTCGCCGCCGGTAGTCCCCATCTAGACATGCCATCCCGCTAGAATGTCTCAGGTTGTCGGGCCGCCCTCCCTTGTAGCAATGGCGGTCTTTATTTTTTGCAGGCCAGAACGGTCTGCCTTTCGCTGTCTGGTTCAGTCCAGGGTTTTTGGTAGCCCGTCCTCAGGGCCCTATATGGCCCACTGGCCCTCAAGAATACTAGATGTAGTAGGCAATCTTGAAGCCCACCTCGGGCGGTTTCCCATTCTTTAGAATACCGGCTGTTTGAAAATTATCGTATTCCAGTGTTTCCTTGAGAAATGAGTCTTCTCCTTCTGCGATAACGAGTTAGCTAAAGCAGATCTGAATGAAACAAGATGGAGAGCATAGCTGGCAAATCTCCACTTTTATCCCGCTCACGAACAAATACCTTGGTGAGCTTTACACGGTGGCAACAAGTGCGTAAACCATTTCTGCATAGCTCTCATACTTGCCGGTTTCTCAGAAAGAATGTCCTTTACTTCACTGTAATTTAGACCCCCAGCTCTCAACATATAGCCAAGCCTAGATTTGGTAGAGCGACCAATATATCATTGCAGGGTGGACAATTAGCATCAATGATTGTAAATTAAATCTAGGTACTATGGTGCAATTGAAACACAGCTGACCAAAGATCTGAATTGGGGGGGCCTTGTCTTCACTTGGGACAAATACTGTGATAAACACAAAGGGAGGCGGTCAATATAGTTACAGTGTCTCATGGAGTCGTGACGAATATCAGCGGGTGAGGAACAGGGGTCTGCCAATAAAAAATCGAATTCGTCAAAGTAGGGTAACAAAAAAAATACCTGCTACTGATCCCTGTTCCTCACTCCTTGATATTCGTCACGACCCATGAATGCCTAATCCTAGTAATTTTTAGAGGACCTTCTCGAAAATCCTCTCTCGGCTACCATAAAGTTAGCGCTACATAGCTAGCGCCTAGCATAGCTAGCACTTTGCACAGCGAGCAAATGCTTTAAACTATGGTTTAAAATCACACATTCCGTGGTGGACGAGCGAATAAATGATGAATGCCCGTTACGTTGGGAGTTCACCTTCATTGCTCCCTGCAGAACCTCCTACGTAATGTTTGACCATGGATGACTCAGGAGCCTTTGAACCGCAACTTTAGTATTTCCCGGTAAGACCAGCGTGAGTGTGGGGGACTTAATGCTAATGCTGGTCATGGTCTGATGGACGTCCGCACACCTGCGGAATTCACTGCGTTAACAAAAGGTTGCTTCCAAGCCTCCGTCTTAAAAACTGATCAGCGTGACGGAACATTTTCATGTCTTGCCTTGCCGGTCTCGGAGATAGTGACAGGATCTCTGATCGTGCACAAAATGGCAGGCCAAGTGACTATGGACCAGGACTCTCTTGCCCCGGCCTGGAACAAACTCACCATGACACGGAGGAAGAGCATCATCGTAGGATGAATGCCGGAAATGGCACGGAAGGGCTCCATGGTGGGTCGCCCACATACCGTACTCGAGTACTACAAGTAGTAGCCCAGCCTTGAGCGCTTGTATCTTGCGAGTTCTAGCACCCCCTTTCATCTCGTGAAGCCAAACGGTAATAGTCTACCGGTACCAGTAGAGCGAGGGCGCCCCGATGCATAAACCAAAGTTAGAATTCAGGTCCGAAGCCTTGGCAACCATGCCCAAAGCAACACCTAAGAGGTAAGAAATACGCAATGACAAACATCTTGCTGCGAAGGGGTTCTCTTCTCTGTCCCTCTCAAATATTTGCCAAGAATTCCAACTCCAGACTTCCAACATCCACTTCTGCGTGGGGCGCCGTCACTCCACTTTCCCATCATACTAATTCTTCTCATTGGCCAATTATCTAAGAGATTTTCCCTTGATGTAGGTAGCCAGTTGCTCGTAGCCAATCAAAGAATGCGGGGTTGCACAGTGCAATAGCGCCTCCCACTGTCGACGTCATTAGCTCGTGATCAATCAGCGGTCGGCGCATCCAAAGGGGAGGGTATAATTCAGGCAAGTTCCCCATATTCTTCCCCCATTTCAATCCACCCTCCCTCGCCTTCGGCTATCTCTTGCTCAATACATAGTGCCACTGGTTCTCTTGGAAGGTTCGTGGCTTTAGATGGCTCTTTGAAAAATCCTTTCAAAACTGACCCATAACAGCTACCCGGAACCCGAAAACATCGAGCTATCTAATATCAAACCTCACTCTTGAGCAAAGCTAGGCATAATGGCTTTCTGTATGTCATTGAATCCTGTTTTCAAGAGAGAATTCGTCTTTCAAGTAACACATTTCTGATCGAATCATAAATTATAGCCAACCCATTCTCTCGTGACGTCGAGGGTACTCGCCGGAACATTCCTGCATACCGCGCCCTCACTATCATCTCATGGCTCCTTTCCTTTGTTGCAGCTATCATCTATACTATCACTCCTCCGGGCCATGGCCATCATGGTCATTGGGCCACCGGGACCATCTTTGTAAGTCCCCCCACTTTTTTCGAGTTATATCGGTTTAGCGAAAAAAAGATATCTAATATTTCTTAGGGTATAAGCAAAGCACATATCACACCCTTCACACTCGACCATGTATTCGTTTCCATTTACTGGGTCGTCTTGTTCTGCAACCAGATCAGCTTCATCGTACAATTATTTAGTAGGTTCCCTTCCCGAATTTGAGCCTTTTACAGCTGATTGGTGCTAACCGTGATTGAAATTAGGGAGGGATGAGGCCGCTGTAACAGCTGCGGCTTCTGTTGGAAGCCATTTCATTCTGTGGGCCCATCCTCATATTATCAATTGCTTCTGTCGCTAACATGGAGAAAGTTTCAACCTTTTTCAATTTTGTTGGATCATGCTCTGGACTCACTCGCTATTCATCTGGAGTGAGCTATTCGCCGTTTTAAATTTCTTGCAATTGGTCTTGTTGTATCTTCGCAATCCTACGACACCAAGGCAAGTTATACCCTCAACACTTACTTGCTTTGACACTAATATCCACAGACTTGTGCACGTTCCAGCTGCGGCCATGCCTTTGACGTGGTCATTCTTCCTTGTTCTTTGGAACGGATCTGTCATGGTTGGATGCCATGGTCTCGCATGTCGTGTCCTTGCCAATATCGCGATTTGGGGTATCGCAGTCTTTGCCGGCTTCTTCCTCGTGGTATTTAAGGATTACCACGTGGGTTTCGCTACTGCTTTCCTCGCTGCTGGCTTGGGTGTTAGTCAATTCTTTGTCAAGATTATCGCTCTACAATGGATCTTTGCCTTCACGATCATGGCAATTGTATTCCTTTTCAGTTTGGCTGTTGCAGTGCCCGGTATTTATGGAAGGGAAACTGGTGTGGAGGCCCGAGGTGGAGATAGAGAGAGAGCTCCATTGTTGCGTGAGGATAACTAAGGCAAAAGGCGAGTTGCCTAGCGATATCGAGGATCACGAGGATGGGCGAGTGACGGAAATTGCTTAATGAAAGGCGGTCTGCGCTCTGATGGGGACGTGGTGAAAATTTCCTTTTACCTGTTTTTTCGATTCCTGCTCTGGCTATTTAGCTTTGTAACCAGTTTTTTTTTTCTTTCTCTCTAGTTATGGCAAAATCTTTTGTCATAAGATAGTTTTTTCATTGTCATAGCTATGCTTGCACTTTTTGTTACTTGGTTCGGGATGCATGGAACCAATACCAGGATGGAATGAAAATGAGATTATGGATTTATTAACAAGCTGGTGGAAACCTTTGATTGTATGGCGGTGGTTGAAATAGTGCAATAGCGGAGGGTAGCTCTGAGAAGTGCCGTACAGCATCACGGTTTTTGGGTGAGATAACCGGGTGACCGAGGACGCTTGTGCCTATCAGTGTTCCTTTCAACCCACAACGGAAATAGAAGATATAAGGCTCTGTTTGGCAAAAACGGGACCGTTCTGTTAGGCGACTGTTTCTGCTATGAAAATAACCCTCTCTCCGTTTTGAAATGGAAGGAAAGGGGCCATTTGTATGGGAAAACGGAACGGAACCGTTGTATCCAAACAGGCTCCAAGTGATCGGTGATCGGTTATTGCATAGACAATGTCTCTGAAAGTACCTAATCTTGTAGAAATCCCTGTAACCCACTTCTCCAGTTAGGCAACTCAAGTTCTGATTACCTAAAAAAATCTCCTAGGGGTATGATACCGTATTGGTAGACAAAGGGATGAAGGCGATAGCTCCCAGACAGATGCCAGATAGCAGCTCGTGTGGGGTCAATCAGCGATTAGAAGTCTTGGCTCGAGCGCAATACAATAGAATGCCGACAGCTGTATTATCGTAGATTTGCGAGGCGGATGCTGCAATCAAAGGGGAAGAACGGATTTTTGTTGACTTCCCCTGTGATGGTGCAACAACTATTGTTAGGTTATTATGATATGGGCTCGTTTAGAGAAGAAGCAAGTTTTATCCAAAAGCGGCATAGTGTATGATAACTCAATAACGCGTTCGCCATGGCACGTTACCCAGAGCGCGCCGAGCATGATTCTTGTTAGTCTAAGTTAACTTAAACCTTTTCTTAGACAGACGAAGCAGACGCGCATCGCTCATCCCCCCTAACATCTTGCGCCAGGCTGCAGCATCTCATCATCCCATCTCAACTTTTGTTTTTGTTTTTACATTCCATCTTTTTTTTTCCAAGCTTTACTTTGTTTCATCATATTATCCTCTACCAAAACCTTTCGAGGGAAGATATTATCATTTTTATTAATTCAGGGGGATAGCTTTGTACTGCACACATCCTGAATACCCGCATAACCAGTTGGCACGAAAACCTTCCGTCACCTCTTCTGGTCAGGATCACCATTATTCGTTCACTGTCGTCACCATCTTGATCAACTTAGAGTGAAGATAAGGTAGTCACCCACTTGCGACAAAGAGTTGGTCGTTGGGCTATCGCAGCATTGCTGTGCCAACGGTTTGACCTTGATAGCTTAGGGTAACAATGGCCACACAGAACCCTTATCCCCGTTCATCTGAAAGCCATGTAAACGGTAGTAGTAGTAGTGGCGGTCCTCGGGGCAGAGATGCTCTCTCCCATCCCCAACTCCCCCCGCAGCATCAGCAGTTACTGCAGCAACAACTACTGCAGAAACAGCAACTGGATCATTCTAGGAAGCTTACGGAATCCCTCAACTCTTTGTCCTTATCCACGTCCTTGTCCTCGTCATCTGTGATTGGGAGAACACATTCACCATCCCCCCTCTCCCGTCGAGCTAGCCTGGATCTCCGCTACGGCCGTTCACCCACCCCCTCATCTCAAGGCTCTGATTCCCCGCGACGCATCATTACCCGCTCCCCATCCACCCCTACACTCAAAAAGCGACCTTCCATCTCTTCCATGTCCGGTGCTTCCTCCCCTCTTCCGGGGAGACCTAGTCCACTTGCACGAAAGTCCAGTCTGCTTTCTATGAGATCCCCCTCCGCACCCGAACCTATCCTGGAGAACGAACCGATGAAACGGGTTCTCCCTCCACAAGATATGTCGGCCCCTGCTACCGTCATCTTCCATGATACTAGCTATCGACATAGATACTCTAGACCCAACACCTCACTCCAGGACCTCACCACCATCGTTGAGAGACCGGAGCGTATACCAGCAGCAACCTTGGGTGTTGCTTCCGCCCAGACCCGTGTTGGAAGGAGGAAGTTATCAATTCGTAAATCGGAGCGGATGGGTAGCTTGTCGGATCCAGAGGTTATGTTAGTACACTGTCACGCCGCTACTGCCAAGGGTGCTAAATCGCCATGGCCCCAAGAGCTTGCTGCCATGTGTGGGGCTGCTGCCGAGAAGCTTAAGAAGGGTGAATGCGAAGTCCCCAAGGGCTACCATCAAGGCGATCTTTATCTCGGCGAGGGGAGCAAAGAAGACTTGGAGGGGTGTCTGGGTGCCCTCTATGATGGTGTTGACTTGGTGTTTGGGGAAAACGACCGGAATGATACTATTAGTGAAGATGGCCACAAGCATGGCGGTGTTCGGAGGGCCTTTGTCTGTATTCGGCCACCAGGTACGCTTGATCCCCATCCAGAGCCAGGGCAAAATTAACTTCTAAGGAACAGGTCACCACTGCGCTGAGGCACAGCCTTCGGGATTTTGCTGGCTGAATAATGTCCACATTGCGATCGCTCATGCTGCACGAGCTCACGGGTTATCGCATGCCGTCATCCTGGATTTTGATCTCCACCATGGAGATGGTTCCCAGGCCATTGCATGGACGTTGAATGAACTAGCAGAATCTACGCAAAATCCTTCCAAAAGAACCTCCGGTATACAAGTCCCAAATATTGGTTACTTTTCGCTTCATGATATCAATTCCTATCCATGCGAATACGGTGATATCGACAAGATCAAAAATGCGAGCCTAAACTTGAATGCGCATGGGCAATGTATCCAGAACGTCCACTTAGCCTCATACTCGACCCAAGAGGAATTCTGGACTTTATATAAAGAAAAGTACTCTAGCCTTCTCACAAAAGCTCGCGAATTTCTTTCTGCCGCGTCGGTTTCTAAACCGAAAAAGGGCCGAGAGTTCAAAGCTGGAGTATTCCTGTCCGCCGGCTTTGATGCGAGTGAACATGAAGGCGCTGGTATGCAGCGTCATGCAGTGAATGTGCCAACAAGCTTCTTTGCTAGGTTCACGTCGGATGCTGTAGCATTGGCAGAGGAATATTGTCACGGGAGAGTTTTGAGTGTTCTTGAAGGTGGCTACTCTGACAGAGCGCTCACTACTGGCGTGTTTGCCCACATGGCGGGTCTAGCCTGCCCTCCCCCGGAGGTTGCCAGCACTTACGTGTCACCGTCTATCGGCCTGACACTGTTGCACAAACCTCCGGAGAGCTCAGGACAAGATCGAGGTTGGGATGCGGGGTGGTGGGGAATGGAAAGAATACTGGAGCTGGAGGGGCACTTCGCCAAAATGACAGCTAAGAAGCCCATTGTCGAGAGAGCCTCTACCTCATATCTTTCACCAACCGCTGCATCTGTTGCCAAAAAGAGTGATGTCCCTCGCCGTGTCATGAGTAATGGCTATCTTGATGGTAATAGCCCTAACGGACCGCCAATTCCACCCCCAGTTATTCCGTGGGAAGTTGCTGCTTTTGATTTGTCTCGCATGATTATTCCAGAATATCAGGAATCGGCGGAAATACCACCTATCGAAAAACCTGCTAGGAGGTCGGGGAGACATTCAGTAGCCGGTGATGTGATTCCCGAAAGCACAAGGATGACGCTAAGGGACCGAAAGCCGAAGCCATCTGCGGATACCAGCCCTGATGTCGACAGAGGCCGCCGCAGGAGGACGACGACCAGTGGCATTATTCCGGATAGCGCCGTCACCAGTCGAGCACCATCGAGAGCCGTCTCGAGAGCTCCATCCAGAGCTCCATCAAGGGCGCCTTCAAGAGCACCCTCAAGAGCGCAGACAGTAGGCCCTCCAAGTAGAGGAGTTACGTCGATTCCCCCTAGTAGAGGTGCAACACCTGCTTCCGGCAGCAGACAAATTGAATCGACATCAGGCGGTGGAGTTACTGTTGCAGGACCTCGAAAGACAGTTGCCAAGAAACCCTCGATCATCGGGACAGACAATTCTAGGAGGGTAGTGGATCAGCACCCAACTGCAGCAGTCCAAAAGGCAGGCTCTACCGTAAGCAGTGCGAGCAGTGTGGTCTCTTCTTCGCCTACGGGTTCCCAGGAGCCCATGAAGCCTAATAGTGATGATGGCGTCGATTCTCTCACGAAGGGGATGGGAAAATTCAAGCTCACTTACAAAAATAGGGATAAGGATAGGGCCGAACAGCTGAGAATCTTGGAGCAGGAAAAAGAACGAGCAGAGCGAGCACTGGAAGCAGAAAAACAAAGGCTCGCTGCCAATGACGCACTCAAACGTAAAGATGGTGGTGTCAATCGAATGAAGGAGGCATTCGAGGGGAACCGTGCGGGCAACCCGGCTGTCGGCAGTCATGCCGAGAAGGAAACCAAAATGGTGGACAATGCGGAGATTTCTATTGCCGGTCCCCCGAAGGATCAAACATTTCATGGTGGCGATATCAAGTTTGCAGATCCCTGGCAGGGGGAATGATCACTTGCTTAGGGCCAATCATTTCCTCTCTATCTCAATTGTTTGGCTTTAATTCTGCTCTCTCTTTTTCTATCCCCTTTTTTTATTCCACGGTAATGCTTTCTTTTTTCATACCTGTTTTGATTCGTTCCTGCCCCTAAAACACCTAGACCCTTTCTCATTGGGTTGTCGTGTAGTAATTCTAAAGTCATACACTAGGGTGTGTGCGGTTGGTCGGTAGCGGCGGGGTGTCTGTTTTAGCTTATTTCCTTCCGCGTTCTGAAGGTAGTCATTCTTGCCAGGGCCAAACATTCCTGCATTGGCGTTTTCAAGTTTAAAACACTCTTCTTTTCATATTTTTCCGTCCCTTTTCCTTTCCTTTTCATAACCACCCGAGTGTCCCATCTTTTGGGCTTTTCGGGGTTTTTTTCTTTCTTTCATCGGTTGATCATTTTCGAATCAGGGTTTACTTTTGTATTACTTATCAATTGCCGGAGCTGGATATTCGGAATTTTACGGACCAGGGGGGGGAGGTTGGCATTCTGGAGAATATCCGTTTTTTTTCTGCCGAGTCAGTTATCCGCAGAAGTCTCTACTGGCAGTGGGCAATAGACTAGCTTTTTTGCGTCTTCGTCTGAAGGATTTTGGCACCTATCATAGGGTGTCCAATTGAATTGAGAAATCATAAGTGATCACTCGTGGGATTCTCAATGGTTACGATGAAGCCCCCTACGCTATTTAGTCAGACAACTCGTCCTCCTTTGTATATACCAGATTAATCGAGCGATACATTCAGACGTACAGTACAGTATGATATGACTTTTTTTTTTTGTCTATGATAGAAAAGCACAATCTTGGCTGTGCAGGGACAACCCAACCCGATCGGGATCCACCAGTTAAAGCTTCTGTATCTGTCACTCGAGTACCGGTACGGTGCAGTGTTCCTGGCGGGACGGTCCGCCCTTGGCGAGGGGGATATTTCTCCATGCGTTTAGAGTACTGTACGTGTACATGAAGGGCGGGAGGGGTGACCTGATGGGTTCCACAATTAATTTTGCTCCCCTGGTGTTACGATAAGTTAAACCGTTACAGGATGAAAAAAACTGAAAATAGACTATAGTAGCTATGATATATAGAAAAATATAGTAGATAAGGCTGGAAAAAGTCTAAATTTAAGAGTATAATACGAGATTAAACCTCTGGATTCTGTCATACGGTACTAACCCAAATATGATAGCTAAATTTAATTATTATACTGATATCTGGTATGGTAGGGTTTAAAAGTCATCAGGTCTAATTAAATTCCGGTATGGGATGGGATGTATGGTATTATGTATCTAACTTAGACTTAAGGGAATACCGTAGGGAAGGGAAATGTCGATGGTTGCTGGTGAGCTTAAGGCAGTAGACCTAACATGACATCTAACATCGGCAACGCGAGCGACAGAGTAGAGGGATCCTGTGCTGTACGATATAATTTAGTACCAATAACATGAAGTTAGAAGTCAGCCCTAGCGACCCAGTACTACAGTAGCACTAGTACTATGGATAAAATGGTACTGGTAGTGTGGCTGCCAGTCAAGTAACTAGACTCTTACTGTTCAGCAGAATGCTAGCCCAAATTAGTTAAAACACTCGGCCTACGCTCAAGGAGAAGGTATCATCGTTAGAAAAAGTCCTGTCAGTCGAGTTCAACTTACTGGGAGAGTAAGCAGAGAGAGAGAGCATGGGGACTAGTTCTAAGCCCACCTACCCAACCCAAAAAAAACCCATTTGATGTCATCTGGGCTTCTAAGGGCAAATAAAATGGCTGCTGTGGGGCTCTGGGTCCTCTGGAAATTCCTATTAAAGGGTTTGCGCAACAGGTGTTAGTAGCTTGACGACCGGATGATAGTGGAACGAATGGATTAATACTGTTATCGTATCACCCTCAAATTCAGATTTTAGGCTACGCTAGTTGGGTAGGATGCCACTGGTGAAGGAAATATCTCCCTAGGGCCTAAGTTATCGCACTATTAGGAAGATCTAACTTAAATGGTCAAAGCATATTGTGCGGTTGTCGACTTACGATCGCGGAACACAAATACACGACCCCCCCAAATACACACTCCTAGCTGATTGGTTTATAGATTGAGATTACTAATATTCAGCCAATCAGAAGGGCAATCAGGAGCGAATGTGTATTTGGGGGGGTTGTGTACCGTATTTGAGTGTTCCATGATTGTATTGGTCTGCAATGATCGATTTCTTCAGGTTCGAAAAGTCCCCATTTTACACCTCGTTCCAGGTCTCTCCATCCACCTGGGTGTGTCCAAGACTTTTAGGTTAACCGAAAATAACCTGTCTTTCTACCAGCTATGGTAGGTCTCCATGCACAAACTCTCTACGGTATTCTGGCCTTGTTGGTGCCTTGAAGCTAGCCCCCACCCCCCCCCTCTCTCTCTCTAAGTTACTTACTCTGAGTCGAACTCAACCGACAGGACTTTTTCTAACCATAATACCGGTACAAGGGTAGGACCACTCTAACCGGAACAGACAGGGATATATTTGGCTGGTTAACCTTAAATAACTGTTCCATAACTTCTTACCGGACCTTGGTACAGTACGAGTACAGCCACTCGATAGAAGTGTCTAAGAGACACGTCTCAGATTGGTCGCCAGAAAGAAGGAAAGTAAAGCCGGACTGCCGAAGCTGAAGTTGACATCATTGTTTTTCCTTTTTTTATATATACCTGGCCAAATATCCACCTAAGAAAAGAGGGTTTTTCCAAAACCTCACGGCAAGGAACGGACATTGCGGGGGGAAGAGGATGATCATCGCATTTTTGTACTGATTTGGAAGAATCGCTCAGGTGGCGTCCTTGAGTGACCGATCAACCCTAAAGTCTCGGACCTCACAGGCCCATGAAAAAGAGGTTGCCTACGGTATTTGATAAGATACCGAGAGCTAGGCGCTATTCACTACGAAATGACCCAGAAATGATTTCATATTATAAATGTGCTGGATTTTCGCTTGGAAGAAGGCTAAGGAGCAAGAATGATAGAATGTCATTGGCGCTACTTGTGCTAATGCTAACAGGTACTGTACTTGTACGATACAGGGAGCAGGTACAGTACGCAGTTAGTTTAGGGGCTGTTTGGTATGGCTTGTTTGGACCTTTACAAGTAATATGGTTTGGGGCACTTGTGTAAATGATTTGGACCAATCAGAGTCCTTGGGTGGATTACATAAGCGTTCCCAATCATGGTTTAAAAGGCCAAACATGTCATGCGACTCATGCCAAGCGGCCCCTTGGTTTATTTTGTGAGTTGTTTCATTTTATACTTTTGTTTGTTCTTATGGTTGTGCACAGCGTTGGATGTAGAACTGTATTAAATTTTGTATTATAGTTAAGCATCCTAAAGTATAATATCATACGTCTTGAAAGAAAAGAAGCTCCATATCATCCTAATCCAAAAAAAAAAACAAAAAAACAAAAAAACAATTATCATATACCCAGCAGAAAAGTTTATCAAGCCATACTATTATTATGTTTGATCACGAGCCTAATTTTTTTTTACTTTGGAGGGCATTGCTGTTATGTAGGACACAATAGACTGCCCCAGTCCGTGTGGGTATTTTGAGAGTTTTCCGTATCTCCACAGCACATCCCAGTCAGTGTATTCGAGTACAGTACTTGTACTTGTCACTCTACTTGTAACGCAGACCAACTTCTCAAGAAGAGCCTTAGTCTAATAATCTTCAACCCCAAATGATCCTCCGCATCCGGCCCTTTGAGCTCCCACTGCTCAAATTTCCTTGCGAGGCTCCGCGAATATGGTGCTTACTTAAGAGGGATCGGTCCCGTAAAGGGATTTTGGGACGTACAGTTGAGATGCTTACGAGCAGAAGAAGGATATCATGCTCGAGTACGGTACTTTACTGCTCGTTGCTAGCCTTCTGAGCCTATCATATCATGGAGGGCGAGTGGGATCTGTTGCTGTCGCAACAGTGCGGTTGTTGGAAAAGATACTTTTTCCCTGCCACAGCCAGCCGCTAAGCCTATTTTTGCTACGGTCCGCTCAGCACCCCCAAAATTTGGTTCGTTCGCTGACACCTCACCAGATCAATTTTAGCGAGAAGTTCTCTCTTCTCACGAGTCAACCTAGAAAGCTTCCTTCCCCTCCACTCACCACCGCCCACTATTTCACTGCCCAACATATCTTCTATCATACCTTCTATCGATATCTGATACCACTGACATATTCCCCTCCTTCTCGCTAACTTGCTCTCTCCTTTCCCCCACCTTTCCTTCCCTTCCCCCCCTGGGTGTTACTAAACTACCCCGATCCCCCCCCCCCGAGCCTGATTAATCCATACCGACAACAAACAACAAACAACTCCTTTTTTTCTTTTTTCTTTTTTCTTTTCCACTCTTCTCAACGATATCAGCATCCCCTTGCTTGTTGCTGTCCAAATGACGCCTCCTGGCTTTTCCTCAATGCCTGGCGGCAGCTTTCTTCCCTCCATCCCGAATTCGCTTCCTGCATACCCCAGGACAGTTCCAGCCCATGCATTCCGTCATTCGAACCAGTCACCCTCTCCGACCTTTGGGCCGACCAGGAAGCGCCTTCAAAGGGACAGCGGTTTCAGCGCCCAAAGTCCCCCTCCCTTTGAAGATGCCGGCGATTCTGATGAGGATGTGATGCGCAACAGCCTGTACTCTGATAGTGCCTACCGATCAACCTTGGCTACCTCCAACTCTCGAAAGAGGGGCTTGGCAGATGATGATGTAGATGATTATGAACATCGACCCGGCGCGCGCGGTGGTGATGGAGCTGGAGATAGTGATCGGCCTGCTAAGCGGAGGATTATTGACGTTGTTGGGAGCGTTGCTAGTAGGGTATGGGAGTTTTGCAAGGCCAGGGTTCCGATTTATGGGCCAGCACCGAGGATGACTGCTATGGAAATGGATAGGAACGCTGATGAGCATTTGTACGACCCTGGGATGCCCAGTTACCTCACGAACGGTACCCAATTTGGATCTGGTTTATACGACAACCAACAACTTATAACCTCCTCACTCCCCCGACCTGCAGATGCTGGTATGGGTAGGGTGAATACAGAAGATCAGAATTATTTTTCTTCGCGGGATTTATCTCCGAATAAACAAGTAGATGGTGGGTTAAGCTCCAGATGGGTTATGGTTTCACCTGCGCCAACAGCCTCTACAGCTCCTCAACAACATAATAATAAGCCTTCGCTTTCAGCCTCCGCTTCTTCATCGCGAACAAGTACACCTACACACCCTCGTCGCCTCCAGCCATCTGCCTCTTCCAAGCGCACTAGCCGTCCAATCGTTGCCTCCTCGACTCGGAAGCGACCTACAGTTGTCAGGCCTTCCCACCAACGATCGCGCTCTTCCTCGGCAGTCACTTCTTCAACCTTTGCACCACCACCACCGCAATCAGCCTTCACATTCCACAGCTCCCCCATTAGCGGCGGTGCATCGATGGCTAATACTAGGGGAAGGCGAAAGGGACGCATCCCCGGGCTAGCAACGGCACCGTCAATGGACGATGATGAGGACGATGAATCAATGCGAAGATTCAACGAACGTCTCCGTGACATGATACGGGAAGGCCGGGAAGCACTGGGCAGTAAGGTGGAGGTAGTGTACGATGAAGACGACGATCTAGAAAACTTCTAAGAGCGTTCGTTTCTACATTCAATGATAATCACGCATGTTATAATACGGGAGGCTCTTTTTATTTATTTCCATTTTTTCACGGAAAAAATTTCAACGGATATATGTTTTAACGATTCATGGCTGGACGAGGATGATCCGGACAGGCCTGAAGGCTATATGGTAAATGAGCGGCAGGGTGTACCGCAAATTTCCCGGTGCGGGATCTATCTCTTCCCCTTTTCCTCCTTGGTTTCCGGTCCCCGGCTTCATCCTTTCCAAATGTTCATTTTTATATTACTCTCATTAATGAGTTAGTAGGATCTGTTTTCCTTTGTGATTATGTGTCAGCTTTTGATCTATGATGTCAATGGGCGGTTGGTAGATTTTGTAGCTTTAGTGATTGGTATGGTATGATATTTGGGCCTATCAAGACTTACCGTATTATGCGTTTCAACTAGCCATCAATGATTGACAGCCTTTGTTTGCATAGGCATCGGGGTAGGCATAATTAGACCAACTATAGCTCTCCTATCTGCTCTATCCCTTCGGTCCTTTCCCTAATAACACGACCATTACGCGACCAATATTGGAACATACCCAAGCCCTAGTACCGGTACTCGAGCACAGTAGTTTCGGGTGTTGTGCAAGGTTTAATACTCCATCCTTGATGAGAATCTCAAAGAAATCAACTGACGTAGTCCGAAAAAATAATCACGTGAGGCTTATCACTCCGTGGATCTAATCATATCCTCCACCCACAATCTCCCCTCCAACCCTCCCCCACCGTTACATTGAATGATAGGAAAAGGCTTCTATCGTCGAACAAGCAACCAACTATAAGCTAGCCCCGCCCCTCTTTCATTCCCCATTTCTCCCTTTACATTGAGAAGCACTTCAAACATGCCCGCGCAATCAAACAATCCTCCGGTTCTCACTACAAGTCCCGAGGTTCTTGACGATGCTATATCCCTCCATTCCGCTGCACCTTCCTATACTTCCTCCCTTCCACCGGTTTACACTGATCAATTACCGTTGTCCCCACCCCCCCGTGTGCCCGAACAACGCTACAGTTCCCTGCTCACCCCTCTTCCCGAGAATTACAACGCCACCACCTGGCCATCTCTTACCGGCTCTGGTCACCAAAACAAGGCATATGAGAATGTAGCAGAGCGTCGGGCACGCCGAGACGCAGCCAGAATGCATACGAGCTCCCTCCCGACCAGGGTCAACAATGCAGTGCGCGTGGAAACCCCACGAACTGTCGAGGAAGCCCCACCTCCCGTATCGCTAGCTGAGGACGGGAAGAGCTGGGACTTCCTTACCTCGCAAATGGCGGATTGGGAATCAAGGGAGAAGAGCTGGAACAATTTTCGCGCGAAATTGTCTCAGAATCAGAGTCGCATCCCTTTTCTTAAGAGAAAGATTGGAATAGGCGGGAGGTTCGGATGAGGATTTATGGAACTATTTCTTCGATCTTTAGGGGCGTTGTGGGGTCTGAGGTAGTTCGCATGCTTTGCCTACCATCAATCGGGATACTAGTAACCTGAAGGATCGGGGTTTCGGCTGGCTCCTGGGGCTTTGCTCAGTCATTAGTGGCGTTTTTTGTTCATGGTTCTCGGCACATCTTTCCTTTTAATAATCGGGCTTAATTCCAAATGCGTCTGCTGGTCTATTTTCCTTTCTGTACCTCTTTTGTCATCTGATTGCCCGTATTTACCTGTTTGGCTTGCAGAACTCATGAAATATCACCTATTTATCATTACCTGCGTGGTCCGTGACTTGAACCACCCCTTACGTCAACTACAAGCGTTGTGCGTGTCTAGACCTGTCTACCGCATTTGTCTCCTAGAATGCTTAAGTGTTAAGCTCTAAAGCCGTACCCGTATTGTTCCTTAGGGTGCGGCATGGTGTCGAAGCTGCCTATTGCGCAAGACACGCATAGAGTTACTTTCCGCTCTGAGATCTGGCCCCTTCAGGTCTTCAAGCATCTAGAGCCGGCATACAGCAAGTTCCAATCGCATGGGCTGGCTGATCTTGCCGAATTTTTCTTTTGCGCCCCAGTAAACAGAGCTGAGCGAGATTTAATGGCCTGAAGCGATAACTGATAGATCTCGCTAGACCAGGTTCTTGGTTCTCCACTATAAATGATTCATCATGAACTAATAGCTCAGGGCTCCCGGTCGCAAACAGCCACTTGACGATAAGCTGCTTCCCCCCAACCCCGGCCGTCTCTGGAATCCCCGTTGGAGAAACACCTCCGAGTCAAGATGAAATTGAGTACAGGATCTAGCTCCACGCAGCGCCTTCAATACCCTGCCATGTTTGTGCTTGTATCGGCCGAGTAGAACCAATGATGAAAGGATAACTTACGCGCCACCACAAGTTTGAAGAGCCAATACCCCCCGGGGATTTGGTTTGACAGACTAAGACTTGGAGGCAACAACCGCCAGAGGGCGATTTACTTTGACGGTAGTCTCAGACTCTCAGTCGATTACCGGTAGTGGAGTTCGTGCGCCCGAACGCCAGACCATTCTATAAACTCTGGGCCAGGATTGGGGAGTGTGTATGAGTACTCGGATGGCCTACGGCACAAAGTTAGGATACTAGGCATTGTTTAGGTAACTTTAGAGTCTATCCCGGCGTCGAGATTTCTCAAGTTCCGAGGGCTGGCAAGCCTTCGCAGTCTAATTAGCCGAGATTTGTCTGTGGTGCCTATTCTCTATGCGGGTACTCCAGTGCCAGGGCCTCACGCTAGAGCAGGCCGTCTCGAAATTCTGCTTGCCTGCAGAAATCTAGGAGCGACAGTCGTCGTCCTCCCGATCCCCACATAAAATGGTTTTATCGCCAATCGAGTCTCAGATTTCAGGGCTCGGTAATAAGATCCGACCCCCACGCACGGGCCGTGGTGCTCACGTCAATTAGTGCCGACAACATGGGCAACTACTCGAGTACAATGTCTGCTGCCTGTCGTAGTGCTACCTATTCGGCGTACCGCAGGGTGTCGCACAAATCAAATAAATGAAAGACCTTCTGTGGGATTGAGTCTTGATTCAGATGTCGGCATCGCTTTCCCTTCCTACCGCTACTAATTCTAGCCCCGTGGACAGTCAACCAGAGGAAACTACTACCGTAGTATATCTTACACAATAGGGGTGAGAGAAGCAGTTAAGCGTTATGGACTCGAGATTTTAGTAGACCCAAGCTTGCTATGTGGAGATGGTGTTGTGTCCTGTGTAGTGCATCGTATGAGACATGAGCTCGTATTTTCAGAGGCCTCCTCCAGTGGAGGAATTCACTACATAAGCCAGGCGACCGGCAAGAATGATAGTACCAAAAAGGAAAAAGGTGAAAGACTATCAATCTCTTTAGGAGCGAGGAAGACAATTTTCAGGCTCAGCCCTCCTCATAATACCGCCTTCCCAATGCCTACAGAAGACCCCACTCGTTCTCCCAGTACCGTTCGTTCCTTTAACCCTAGCGAGCCCCCAGGCAATATTACTCTCTCCCTCTTGCTTTTACAGATTGCTAACGAACTACCAGTTATTACCCAGCTCACCCAGTCAGCCCTGGAGCACCACCAGAAGCTACAGCAGCCGTTTCCCAATGCCAACGAGATGATTAATCGGTATCTCAACCAGAGTAAGGAGGAGGAGCCGAGCCCCAGATTTCCGAATTAGTTTTTTTGCAAGGTGAGCTCTGGCCCTCGAGGGTGAAGCAAGATTTATTAGAACCCTAAACTAAGAACTTATCTCCCTAGGACTTCACTATGTTTTCCCCCAATGCAGTATTTTTGATTGGGTGGTCTTGCACGCAGATATTTCCTTGAATTTTTCACCAGAAGACTCTGGATATCATATTATTACTCAATTTCTCGCACTCATAGATACTACAGTACATATTTGAGCCATTTGTTCCCAGCCGAGTTTCCACTCTTTCTCCCACGCGATCCCCTCTCTTCCTCCGCACTATCCCCTCTTTGTAATATCTCAAACACAATCACATAAGCTACTTAGTTCTCCAATTCTATCTCTCGTACAGCATTCTCGAGCAGCCGCGTACTGTAATCCTCACGAACCGTCTTTAAATTGCCCCCAGACCCAGAGTAGTCCTTGGCGTGCTGAGATCAAGCGAATGTTGCTCCTTCACACCTTCCACGAGCACCAGTGTTGACACATTGGAGCCGCCACTCGATGAAACCCAGTGTAGGTTCCCCGTCTGCTTGACAAAGCGAGTGATATAGTATGACGGGATACAGCAAACTCTGATAGCGACTAACATGGAATCTATCGTACAGTATGTTATGCCTCATAAAAGGTTGGCACAACCTCCTGATACTTGCAAGGCACAAGACGTAGTAGTTAGGGGAACAGATTTTAAAATTTCTGCTAAGTTCACTACTTTTATCATCCACAATTCGATTTATTCCGAGAACCGGAACATACTATCCATTTTCCCCTGCTTGTATGGAGATAGCTAACTCGGGCTCTATTTTATTTTTATTTTATTTTTTTACCAACCCCAAGCTTCAGCAGATACCTACAGTACATCTTCAACTTAACTGGGGATATTCTATGATAGTCTACTGTTCGTCCTCCTCCTGTGATAACGCATGGCACTTATAGTATCTAATTATTCGCGTGCTCCGAAATGCCCCAAGAATGGGGGGAATTTAGGGACCACTTTGCTTATGATACTTATTTCGCGCTGGGTGCCATCCTAACTCCGAAGCTCACCTAGGTTATTCCTAGCGAAAGCCTGAGTGCAAAGTTCCCGGCAGTCTATATCGTTGAAGATTTTGTATTAGAAAGTAGCATGCACACTTTGCTCGTGTACAGTGCCGGGGTGCACAAGCCCAATATAGGTACTAGTACAATTCCGTTACTACTACTACTATTATTATTGTTATTGTTATTATTAAATGTTGAACGCTTTATCTGAGTGGGCACACCTTCAAGAGGAATTATGAAGGGCAGTTTTTTTAAGGGTAGTGATTGAAGAAATCCCTTGGTGTACGAAAGAGCCAGTTCACCCGGAATATTAGTGATGAAAATTGGTTGGAAGGACACACCAGGATTTGGAAGATATCATTTTTCTCACTCACAGCAAGCTTGTCCCAAAAATTCCCTTTCAGAGCCTAGAGTGCCTACCAGGACGATTTTTGCATGCTGAGATTCACCTCAGCTGACGACGGCCGGTAGCTTCTAATAGTGTCTACCACTTAATGCTCAAGGTGAAAATTGGGTAAAATCGTAGTACTCGTCCCAGACACTTGGCTATTTTAAAAAAAATTATTTCAAAGGCTATTTATTATGAAAGAGTACGTAGGACTGGCTTGAGGACGATGCAAGTCCTGGAGTTCACAACAATTGTGTTTAAGAGATATGAGTGATATTATGTGACTTGATAAAGAAAAGTGATAATTTTTCCGGGCTTCTTTTCATTTTCATCAAGCCCTCCTTTCAGGCTAGTACATTCACCCGCCTACTTTCTCCCGAGCCACTTCAAAACACCCGTGGCCTTCCCTTCCTTCTCAGTTTTTGTCTCTATCTCCGCCTTTTCCCACTCCACCTTTCCGCGGGAATCCTTCACACTCCAGTCTTGCCACACATTCGAATATCTGCGGTTAATCGCATTCGCAGGCTCCCCGACTGCCAACACCCTTCCCTCGTCGCCAAACCCCCAGCTGCTCCTTCTAACCCCCATGTTCCTAACGCGAGCCTTGCGATCACAAACCCGGAATAAAACTCCCGCGGGAACACTTCCTAACCTCCCTACAATCCCTTCACATGCCTCCAAACCTCTAGTAACCATCTCCGGCCAAAGCACAAACTTCATACCAACCTGGTCATAGTCTACCGCCGCGCCGCGCATGATATCGCGGCAGCTCTGGTATGCTTTTCGGGCAGGACCCAGGTCACCGAAGTGGAGGAGTATTGTCCCGAGTTGGTACTGTACGACCGCGAGGTAGGGATCTATCGACGTGGCCGCACGCAGGGAGGAGAGGGCTTCTCGTGGAGATGAGAGGAGGAGGTGGATCGCTGCAATGTTGAAGTGGATTATTGCCCGGGGGTGGGAGAAGAGAGCCAGGTGTTCATCGAAGAGGTTTTTGGATGTTATGAGGTCGTATGTGTCGAAGTGGGATTCAGCGAGAACAAGAAGGTTGAGAGAGGAGCGGGTTGGTGTTGGTTGCGGGGGAGGGGTGGATGGAAGAGTGGTGAAAGTCGAGAGGAATTGTGAGCGTTTAATGGTGGTCATTTGATTTTGGTCCTTGTAAAGGATGGCTTGTGTGGTAAGGTTTTTTTTCTGCCTTGACTGCGGAGTTATAGAGAAACTTGCTTGAGATTATTAAGGATTGTACGTTTAGGGAAACTTGAATATAAGTTCGAAGAAGCGCGTAGCCCTAATAGAAATTTCCATAGCATGATATAATATTATTATGTCGTTTAGAGTGAGTCACTACCATTGTAGGTCCCAGGTTGCGATCTCAGTCAAATATTATATAGTAGATTGAAAGAGCCTGATTTACTTATACTCACACCCTAAGTACGGTACATAGACAATAAGTAGACTAAAACCCTTGTTTTTGGTGTAGTGTTCTGGCTCAGTTTGAATCGTTCTCGAGTGATTATGCATGACCAAGTGCTAAATCAAGACTAGGTCCCTGAATACGGTCTTGGCAGCGGATGGGGCTCAACTGGGCAAAAAGGGACTGGGGCGATCTAACCAACAAGAACCTCACTTTTCATCCAAAACAGCACAACTCCATATTCTCCGCAACCCCCAAGCAAAGCAGGCCTCTATCTCCTCATCTCACCACCTCGATTCAACCCGACTTATCTAAGATTAGACTTCATCGCTGACACAATGGCCGAACTCCTTAACAAGCCCCGCTCAGAGCTCACGTCTGTCACCTTCCCCTCCCTCCCTCCATTCCTCCATCATCTTTGTCCCGCTAACCTAATTAACTTCGATAGTGAGTATGAAATAGCCGAACTGGAAAAATACGAATTCTCCGCCGGCCCCCTCTCCATTCTACAAACCGCCGTTCGTTCTCACAATCAAGTCCTTATTTCCTGCCGCAATAACCGCAAGCTTCTCGCGCGTGTAAAGGCGTTCGATAGGCATTGCAACATGGTTCTCGAAAACGTTAAGGAGATGTGGACTGAGATTCCGCGAAAGGCTGATGGGAAGAAGGGAAGGCCTGTCAATAAGGATAGGTTCATCAGTAAGATGTGAGGATCCCCTTCACATGTTCATAGTACCTGGGAGGCTAATGTGGAGATAGGTTTTTGAGAGGTGATTCTGTCATCTTGGTGCTGTTGAGTTAGGTGGTGTTAGGGTCGGGTGACTGGAATAGCAGTGTAGTATATTAAAATTCTACGATGAACCGATGGCTCGGGGAGCCAGGCTTGATGAACCATAATGCCCTGGTGCTTTGATGAAAATGTATTTTTTTTGCTCGTGATAGCTTTACCAAAATTGTTTGCGTAGAGGTTTTGCTTAATTTTGCTCAAGCAATTTGAAAATAGTTTTTGTAAACGCGGTAGGCCGTTGAAATTCTGTCCCAAACATCTGGAGACGCAGCTGGAAGACTGGAGCACTTGTAACGAGCATCGTAGGGTTAGGTTTTTTTTTTGCTCGTTTCATGCAGCTTGTGGAGCCGCCGGCCAAATGATTGAATCCATCTATCTTACTAACATCCTTTCCCTAAATATCTCAACCCCTTTTGCGCGATGGACGACCTCGCAGGGCTCGCATGGAATCCTTCTTCCTCTTCGTCAAGACCACCACCTCCACTAAAACCAACATCTCCAGCTCCGCTCAATGCACGGCCGTCTCCCCTATCCTCACGCACGGTTTCTCCCGCAAATGCGAGTACAAAACCTCCGCCGACAGGCGATAGCTTTAGCAATCTCGTCTCCTTTGGCCGGAGCAAAGCAAATGACAACAACATGACGCTGCAAGAACGCCAGAAGCAACTGCAGGAGCGGAGGGCTAAGGAGGAAGAGGAGCGGCGGAAGCAGATGGACGCCTTATTTGGTGACAGTCAAGCGGGCGCGAATGCCGGGTTTTGGGATTCCCTTGAGACCGGGAGAGCGTCTCCGATGCCCGCGAAGAAGATAGATGACGATGAGGACGATCTTCTGGCGGCCTTCAACGCTGCTACCCCTGTTGACAATAGTTCTTATTACCCACCACCGATCGGGAGCGGAGTTGCGACACCGCTGCCTCTGGATCCTACCCCCGTTGTTATGGTTGATTCTACAAACTCTGGAAAAGGTTCAAGTAATAATATAATGGATCCGTTTGATCTTGACAATTTGCCTTCTAGGGATCCATCTCCGTTCAAACCGCAGCACGGCTCTTCCGGCGCATTCGGCGACGACGATATTCTCGGAGATCTAGGGAAACCGGTTGAAGCGCTACCACCCAAAGTCTCGCCAAGGGTGGAAGAACCCCCATTGCCGCTGCCGGGGAATGATCCACGGGACCCCGCGATTGCAGAAATCGTGGACATGGGATTTACAGTTGCGCAGGCAAAGAGAGCACTCGCAGAAACGGATACTGGTCTTGATGTTACGGCTGCGGTGGGTTGGCTTTTGGAAGATGCACATAGGAAGAGCAGGCCTGCATCTACAAATCCGTCTGGGTCTAGGAGCGGCTCGCAAGCCAGGCAAGAGAGAAGTGCGGACCCCCCAAGGAGACGGAGGGAGGATGGTGGGCAGCCGGCATGGATGAGGGACGGAAATGGTGAGACACAGGAGAAGGATATCGGACAAATGGCTTCACAGATTGGTGGAACGCTATTCAAATCCGCTAATAGTCTTTGGAATACTGGAAAAAAGAGGGTCGGGAAGGCAATTGCGGAGCTTCAAGATGGAAGTACGAATGATGGAGGAGACCCAAACATCCCGAAGTGGATGAGAGATGCGCAGCAGCATCAATCAGAGGCAGCTGGATCTAGTGAAAAGCAAGACAGGACTAGGTTTGCTGAGGAAGATATGAGGCCCGCAAGGCCAACACAAAGAGAGAAAGCTCCGGAGCCGTTACTAACTGAGGAAGCTCTCATGCTCGAAGCTGGCAGTGGACCCCCACCAAGGAGAAGGCAAGAAAAGGAGAAACCTTCCAGGGCCCTCTCCGAGAAGGAACAAATTCAACTGCAAAGACAGCAAGCTTTCGAAGCCGCGATTCGCCAGAAGGAGCAGGAAATGCGGGAGAGAGAACGGCCCCGCCAAACTCCATCGCCGGCAGCTTCTATTCCCAATAGCAGCGACAGGATAGCAAAGTTGACTCGAGGAGCAGTAGAAGATAGCGCAGTTCAGTATGTTTCGAAGAACCGGCGGAGACCACCACCACCTTCATCTTCCTCTGCTAGATCAAGTCCGAAACCTGCGACGCCTGAGCCGCCAACAGGAGACTTACTATTCGGCGGCTCCAGTGCACCGAGAGAACCGTCTCGAAATCCCTTCCTACAGCAGCAGCAGCAACGACAGACTCCCTCACCCGCTCCTCAGCGCCCAGCCCCCAATGCAACAGCACCAATTGTCACTCGCCCAACCGCGAATCGCCAAGAGGTGCCGATATCTCAACAGGCTCTCCAAGCGTCCTCTGTCTCTCGCCAAAAGGGCACCGACTCTTTTAAACGTGGAGACTACCCCACCGCCCTAACCCACTACACCTCCGCATTGAACCCAATACCCCCACAACACCCAATCCGCATAATAATCCTCTCAAACCGCGCTCTCTGTAACCTCAAGATCGGCGACAGCCGCGCGGCACTAGCAGACTGCGACGAAGCGCTCGGAATAATCGGACCCAGTAATGGCGAAAGCGAGACCATCATGCTAGAAGACGGGACGAAGAAGGACATGAAAGAGCTGTTCGGCAAGACACTCACCAGGAAAGCTGAAGGGTACGAGCACATGGAGAAGTGGGCTGAAGCACTAAAAACCTGGACACAGGCCGTAGAAGCCAGCGCCGGCGGAGCAATCGCGATATCCGGAAAACGCCGCTGCGAGGCTGCCCTGCAACCTAAACCCGCACCGAAGCCAAAGCCTGCTGCTGCTGCTCCGCCCACCGCCCGACGCGCTCCTCCACGCTCATCCCAGTCCACCAGCAGCAGCACTGGAGAAGCAGCACGCGTGATCGCCCTCCGCCAAGCAAACACCGCAGCAGACAGAGTCGAAGAAGAAAAACTAGCACTTCACGATAGAGTCGAAGACCGCGTGAACGCCTGGAAATACGGCAAGGAAGGTAACTTACGTGCCCTGCTAGCGAGTCTAGACACTGTGCTCTGGGAAGGGAACGGATGGAAGAAGGTTGGCATGGGGGAGCTGTTGATGCCGAATAAGTGTAAGATTGCGTACATGAAGGGTATTGGAAAGGTTCATCCTGATAAGGTAGTATTTATTCCCTTGTCCTCCCTCCTCTCACCGTAATAATAATAATATATACGTGAATGGGTGGGGGGAGAGATAGATGGATGAATTGGGGGGTTGCTAACGATGAGGGCAGATTTCACTGGAAGCGACGACGGAGCAGAAGATGATTTCTTCGGCGGTTTTCACACTGCTGAATGAGGCTTGGGATAAGTTCAAGGTGGAGAATGGGCTGTAAGGAAAGGGTGGGGTTGTGGATCTAAGTAGAAGTTATATAGATTTATTTTTAGCGTTGGTTGGTTGGGTTGGCTGGTTAGTTGATGGAGGGGACCGGCTCGATTAATTGGTCAAGTTCATGATAGTTTGCATGTAGGTGAGCAACTACAATAGTGCTTTCTACAGCTAAGAATCGAATCAAGCCCCAGTATTTCATGTACCACATACAAGAAAAAGAGGGAGACATAAAAATGAATACTAAAACTATATATACACCCTCCCCGCCGAATAGAATAGAAACCAGTTGATCCGTGAAAGGATGCTAAAGCATAAACCTCCACCCCCTGCCCACCCTCCCCTCCATAGCCTCTTTCCTATCCCTCTCCCTATTCGCCCTCTTAAGCCTCCACCTCTGCACCCCAACAAGTAGTACAACCGCCATCATCGCAGAACCACAAACCGCCATTCCACGAACATAATACGGCCCCTCACTCTCCGGGTACAACCTAGTCCCCAGCAACGGCCCGCACTGGCCTACAGCCTGTAATATCGCCATTCCCGTGCCGCGGCCACTCTCGCTCTCGCAGTTATTCACGTTCCACACCATCACTAAGGCGATCGACGAGAATATGCCGCCGGCAGCGAGGAAGATGGAGACGTACTTTACTGCGAGGGCACCCGTCGCGTTCTGCTGCAGCCAGGTCGATGCGGCGCCAGAGGATACCCACCCGTTGAATAGATCCGTGGGCGCTTCCGAGTCGAGGCTTGTGATTGCTGAGGCTAGCGAGGATTGGATGTGGGAGGTTGCGGCTAGAGTGAAGTACCCGAGGGCGGCTATTAGGCTGAGGATTAGGATTGGGTAGGAGCGGCTGCGGAGGCGGTCGGAGAGGTAGGTTGAGAGGAGGACTAGGAAGAAGGCGAAGAGATAAGGGGGCGCGGAGAGGGCTTGGGCGTGGATGGAGGTGTAGCCCATGCTAGATTCATTCGTTAGCCTAGTTCTAGAGCGCGGGAGGAAGGCGGGATTTACTCCTTAAGTATAGTCGGCAGAAATACAGGCAGGGACGAGAAAGAGACGTTACAGAAGAAGTACATAAACTATCACTCGTTATATTAGCTCCCGTCAGCCTAGAATCCCCAGCGATGCCTACCGCAGTAACCCAATTCCCCACATCTTTTATCGCATTCCACACCTGACCCCATCTTACACCACGGTCTTCCTCCTCACCCATAATAACTTCCTCATCATCCCCATCTCTAACAACCAACAACCGTCGCCTGGCAATCTTCTTCTGCTCAGGCGTTAAGAACCCAGCGTCAGCCGGGGAGTCTGGGATCCGATAATACGAGATTATAGCCATGACCATCGACGGGAAACCCTCAAGTATGAAGAGCAGTCTCCAGGGGGCGATAGGAGAGGGTATGGAGGTGATCCCATATGCCAAGAACCCCGCGTACGCTGTTGCTAATGGCGCTGCGGAAACGAATAGGCCTGTACGGAGGGCTAACTCCTGCTTCATTGTTAACATAAGCCTCTTGATGGGATAGACGGGGGGGGCTACCTCACGGCGGTAGAAAAACGAGAGGTAAAATGGTACACCTGGAAGGTTAGAGGAGTGATCCACTGTGATTTAGGTGGCACATACCTGGCCCGAAAGCAGCTTCTGTGATGCCCAGTAACGCACGTAGGACAAGCATGGTCCCCCAATTGATTGCTAACCCTTCTGTGTTTCGCTACAACATTAGATGTAATTCCCGGTAGTCGGGCCGAATGCTAACTTACGCAGGCATGCTACAAAGCCCCAGCTGTTCCTTATCAGCAGTAGTTAATAGTTAAGAATTGGACGGGGGGAAGTACCCGGCGACACAGAAGGCAATGTATATATGTGCTGGGAAGACCTTCCAGCAGAGGGTCATCCACTCGAATGACTACCATTCATTAGCCAAGTCTCGAAATGTCAAGTGGTATAGGGAATTAACAATGTAGGTTATATAAAACGCCGTAAGCAGCCACTCGTAATTGTCACCTTCAAGCCCCAGATCCTCTGTCATCCCGGCGATGCGTGCCTAATCCCATCAGCATGTTCGACTCACTCGATCCCTCCCCTCCACAACCGTACCCCCCAGTAGGACAATCCCGGTGAAGCACAAGCAACTCACATTCCCAATATCTAACCAAATAGAAAAAAATCAGCACAATTCCAACCTTGCCGAGAAAGGGGAGGAGAACGTACTACTTCGGTCCAAAAAACTCAACATATACAACACCGCCAGAAACAGCACTAGATACCAATCCAACCGGCGAACAACCGCCCTTTCCTGTGCGGCGCTATAAAAAAACTCCTTCTTTCCCCGTCTCCTCTCCCGTCTTCGTATTTCCATAGAACCCCCCTCCTTCCCCTCCCCCTCTCCCTCACTCTCCCGGAAAGTCTCATACAGCACATCCTCCCGCTCCCTCCGCCTACTCCGCCGTGTGGATTCCTGCCCGGGGATTAGCGCCCCGCGCTCATTGTTCTCATTGTTGTTGTCTTCGTCTTCGTCTTCGTCGGTTGCGGTGGGAGCGTGGGATAGGGTGCGGAGTTCGTAACCTTCTTCGGCGGCGCTCGAGAATTGGTCGTTTGAGGAGGCGGGTGAAGCTGGGAAGCTGGGAATGGTGGTGTCGGCGGGGGTGGATCTTGGGTCAAGTGGGGTAGCCATCTAAGTTGATTCCAGAGAAGGTGAGACGGAGGACATTTGCAATGGGAGCGCGTTTCGTTCAGGCGACCTTGGGTAGAATGTTATGAGATTGTAGGACGGCGAGTCCTAGATGGATCGCTTGGATGGTTTGGATTGGATGTGCTGCTGCGTTGGGGGTTCCGGGCTTGGCGGTGGGAGCTTTGCTTGATTGGGGGCGCGTTTTATTTCTACGAGATTTCGAGTGATAATATCCTGCCCAGTAAATCTATGACCGCACGGCTTTGCCAATTTAATCTTGATTTACATTCTTCATCCATTATGTATAGCGACCATAGCGGAGATTTTTGAGCGTGATGATCAACATGCAGTGAAAAGCTTAAGCTCTCAATCCTACAAGTACTAGCGCTGGAGTTCTACCGGTGCATAGCTAGGAATACCCATGTTTAGGGATCATGCAAGTCTATCAAGGAGTTGACGCTGGTACCTATGCTGAGGAATAATTCTATAAGCGAGAGGCGGAGCTTTCATGGGCTGTCTACGAGAGTCATAGGTGGAAGATATTGGCCTTCTTTTCCTCCTGCCTCGCTTCCTTGCGAGCTTGCAGACACAAGGCATATTGCAATCTCTAGGAAACAACCCTGATAACATATATATGGAAATTACGATGTGAGCGAGGGCAAAACCGAGCACGACCAAGGGGGACGTCCAAACCTCAGGCCACCCGCGAGTTCAATCATCACGCCTTATAGCTCAATAAATTCACTTTAAACAGCACCGAATGGTATCAAGTAGTTTCAACGCAAAGAAAAAAGCTCCACCTAGGGCGCCCAAGACGAAATTCTCCAATACCCAGTCATCTAACCCTAACCCTAACCTAGCCATTCAGGTGTAAATACTTTCAGTCAAAGCATTAACTTGTAATCCCTTCTCCGCCAACTCCTCCTCCTCCAAGAAGCACAAGGGCATCCAAACCAAGTGCCCCCTAATGCTACCTAGTTTCTCTCGTACTTGCTCGACGGTAACGTCGTGTCCGACGGCCAGATGCCCGGTCTTCACGCCTTTACTGCGAGGTAGGAATTGATCGTAGTCCTTCCATGTTCTGACTGTTTTCTGTTAGTCTACAATAGCGAGACAAAAGGAAGGGGTAAATAGAAAGCATACTTGTTTCGTCGGGATCACAGTGGAAAAGCTCCCTGTAGACCTCGGTGTTATGTGATGCGTTTCCGGTCCACATCTGCCATAACTTCTCGTTTAGCGGGTCAATTACGAATTCGTCTTCCTTGCTATTTTCGTCCCACTCATTGCCCCCATGTCCTGGTGGATGGGCATTTGGGTCCTCCTTTGCATCCAATGATTGGGGTGGTAACAACCCGAGGTGCTCCCGCCACAGGGCTCGTCGGAGGGTAGTTGCAAACCTGGCTGCACTGTACTCTTCTCCATTCATTCGGGTTGCTATGGTATCTTGATCTTCAACGATTACCGCAACCTCACTATCGTGATCTCCAAGCTGTGACCGATCATTGATATTCGCGGATCCAACCAGTGCAACCCTGTCGTCGATGATCAGCACTTTGGCGTGCACGTATAACTCTTCGTTAATAAAGTTCTCCTTCTCGGAACCCTCTTCTTCGGACGAAAGCTCTGAGGTAACGGTATCACCACCAAGCATCGCATCCTTTGCGATTGAATCAGGTTGATTCAAGAGACCTTTCCTTTGGGCCTCCCCTTTGAGCTTCTCGAATCCATCTTTTTTCTTGCCTAGCTCGCGTCTGCATCCAGCCCCCCCGCCAGAATCAATTGGGCCCTCAGCGCTGGTATCATCCCATCCTCGCCCTTGTGTGACTCCTCCTTCGCCCATAACCTCCGCAGCATGGGCACGCTGGAGATGGGCATACGACACGCCCGCTTTTTTTTCAGCCTCTTCGAGAGCCTTGGACTTGGGGAGCCGGTCGTAGATCCTTAGATTAAAGAAGAAAATGTATTGCTTTGGATCGATGCCTTGTTGCTCAATCATCTGCATGATGGAGTGCTCTCCACGGCATATAGACTTGTACTGGTAGTCAATGATGGCACGAGTACCGATCGCTGCATTATCTCTCAGGTCGCCCGGAAACCCAGGAATCGAAGGAATAACGACGATAACTCTGAATTTTCTTTTTTCCTTCGCGGCCCTAACCACTGCATCGACAATTGCGCGTCCAATGGTGTTACGAATGGGTGCTTGGTCCTCACCCGTTGCTGTAATGAAGAATTGATTCTCAATGTACACGTAGTGCTGAGCCTCGCTGATGAGCTTCTTGTACGCGTTAGCTATGCTATCCTCTTTCAGAATTCCATGAGACCAATCTGCGGCTGATCGGACAAGTTGCACTTGACAGGAGCCTTTGGGTGAGTGATCTGCAGATTCACTATAGGGATGAAGTGGGTGTTTGACGTATCCTCCCACAGGAAACCGCGGATGTGAAACTCCAAGAATGTCCCCCGGGGAATAAGTGAGCTGAATCCAAGGATATGAAGAGTGTCGCTTGTATTTATCACGTTTAATAAAATTCCACCGCTATTCAATATTAGCGACGGCTCTAGCGACAGATACTATGATACTTACACTAACGAAATGCTCCGCGAGATCCAGAACTGCAGGTCCAACAAATCCCAGACTGACGTCATGCCATGGCATTCGTCCATAGTCTTTCTTGTTGAGCTGATTTTGTTTCCAATCTTGAACGTCATGAAAATCCATGACCCGGTTCTGCCTAATTATCAGCTAGGTCCCTGTAAGTAGGCTGGGAGATGCGGCCTACGTTATTAAAGTCCTGGCCGGGCCAGATTTCATTTTTAACACCAGCTGGGTGAATATCCGCCAGTGGGTGTTGCTTCAAATCCCACCTACCGAAACACAAATCTAGACCTCCGGCGAATGCAACTCTGCTGTCAACCACAATGAACTTTTCGTGATGAGCCTATGGTAGATTTATCATTAGAGTCGAATCTGCCACCTCGGGCCAGGACAAAACAAACCCAATAAAATGTCATATCGGCGGCATGTGCGAACGGCGAATGGTCCGGGTGCCGCATAGTCACGATGTTCCCATGCCCAGGCGAACCCCTGGGGCACAGATTTTCCAGCACAGATTTAGTATGTGCACTATTGCAGGTCAGCGCTTGGGTGACCTAATTGACATTAGCCAGAGTTCTAGAAGATTGGACAAGTATAACTACTTCTTTGTAAACAATAACGTAAATCTTCACACCAGCCTCTGCTCTCCTCTTCAAGACTTTATCAAGCCGCCACTCCATGTTGTAATAGGGTGGCCGTCGGAGGAACTATGCACATTAGCTCTCTGCACAAGTTCATCGAGGCACACCATAGTGTACTCACCAGCTCGGGAGAAAGCCACCAATCCGCAATGTAAATGGTCTCCCGTGCGTTATCTAACGCCATGGAGACAGCCCAAAAGTAGTCCCTCCCATCTATATACCACTTGACTCCATTTCCCACTCTGGGTTCGGCAAAGCTGTTAAACCTATTTTTCGACTTAATCTGCTCCCTCTTCTCATCCACAAGCTTCTCGTGCAGCTCATCGTGACGGTGATTTCTATTGATTAGGTTCTTATATTTCCCCAGACGGTTCTTGAAGTGCACTATTTGGACAATCAAACCGAAAATGCGCGTGGAGCGAACGCGCTGTTGAAGCTTGTGAGTTTTAGGACCTGATTCGGTCACATTTTCAGGGTAATCCCGAAGGTATGTTTGTGCCGACATAGTAAGTGATTGGGCAAGAAGGGTAGGATATGTAAGAGTAGATTCCGAGAAGGGGAAGAGCTCTTTATGTACTGTACTCAATACCGCTTTCTTTGAAAGATAATAGGAGCACTCTGAAGCAATAGAGTGACGACGCCTCACCCAGAAGGAAAGGTTAGAAGTTGGAAGTTGGTAACTATCCGAGACGGAAGGAAGCTATCCCACGGCAGCAAGTCTATGTCATTGCTTATTCCTTGCCTTTCTATTGCGTTGCCTCTACCCGTAGTATGATGCCCCAGGGATACCATGATAGTAGTTTCCATTTTGATCGATAAGGGCGCGAGGCTTCGGACTTCTAACTTCTAACTTGGCCCATGCACAGGGGTCACTCTAATCGGGGAGCAGGGCAAGGCAGGGAGTCCGGAGAGAAACTGTACTCGGGTATGGTAGAAAAGGGCGGAAAACTTTCGGTGGCGAAATAAGGATAGAGGTGCTGATCGATCAGGAGGAAGTGGAAAAAATGGGGGTGTCACAGGATGCTATTAATCGTGGGCAGTTGCACTAAGTCACTTTCCATATATCCTCATATTTTATCAAGATTCCACAAGCCATAATGAAGATAAAAGAGGGGAGGGGAATATAGCTTGTGGGTAGTTCTTTTGAGAGACTCAATAGATTTCATTGCCTAAAAGTAGTAGCAATTTGATTGTGAGCTGAATGGTTGAGTGCTACTTGTAAGATACACGCTTGTTCAATCTGGATTTCAGATGTCCGCCAAGGCAAGAATTTTTCCACTTATGCAACCTGTCTCCTAACGAAACCCTAAGATCTTGTTGATCTGTTTTTCCGCCCTTTTCTACCATACCCTAGTATTAAATTTAGAGCCTTTCGCGTGCCCATCTTGTACCAGCCTGGAGCAAAAAGTGATCGGGAAAAAAGTGGTTAGTTGCAACCAATTTTTTTCCGATCACCTACCCTCACACCCTGGTATTCGAGCGCTGGAGCACCTCTACTCAGTAGACGGTGGCCAGTAAAATGACATCATACGCCAAGAAACGCCCATAACGGCAATCATCCGCCGTTCGGAGAAACTTTGTGGGAAACCCCTGTCTTCCCCTTAACCCTCACCATCTTTGGATGCAACTTTGGCTTAAGGGTTGCCACAGCGAATAGTCTAACTTCTTCCCCACATACAGTAATGGTATTACGCCGGTAATCATACTGGTATGATACTAGCACAGGTTGGTCTTGTTAACCACAAATAAGTCTTGACTTACTACAATGCGGGAAATGCCTTCAGATTTCTCCAATTAGAGGCAACTATCCGTGAAGGTAATGGAGCTATGGCACAGTGCCGGTACTGTAAGTTATGTCGGTAGTAGAAGAACACTAATTCATCCCTTGACTAAAATCCTGGCCAAACCAAAGGTCTATACAAGCAGGAAGATATTATAGCCAAAAATGTGTCGATTCCCTTATCCCCTAAACTCGACTCCAGGCAGTCACGACCCAGCCCAACAGCTCGCCCCCGTAGCCCTTTGCTGAATAGCACCTCATCCAGAAGCCTTGCTACGACTACCTCGCATTACACAAGCTCGCGCTATTGAAGTCCTCAGTAAGAGTCGAAAAACAGGTAAGTGCCTTAAGAAATGGGCCTCTTACCTCAATTTCCTCGAAGTATTGTGCTCTCACCTCTGATATCACGGGATAGAGATCTCTTCCTCATCGCCACGCCTCCCAACAACCCAAAGTTCCACCAAACCTCCTTGCCTCCCAATCTTGTTGAGCTCATCAAGCACTATTTCTTTCAAGACAAAAGTCACGAGACATCAAAGTCCGAATAATGTATATCAAGAGGGAGAAAAAGACTAACAAATAACTGCCACTAGTTTGACCTTTTTTCCTGGTAGACAAGACAGCATTTATCCACAAAGCTACAGGTCTCGTATACCGCTTCAATGGTCTCCACGGTAATATTCTCCGTTACGTCTCCCCTCGACCGGTTTCTAAACGCTGGATCATTCCACTCTCTAAGCACTAACCGTCCAATCATTGCTTCCTCGACTCGGAAGCGACCTACGGGTGTCAGGCCTTCTCACCAACGATCGCGCTCTTCCTCGACAGTCGCCTCTTCAGCCTTTGCGCCACCACCGCAATCAGCTTTCACATTCCACAGTTCTCCCATTAGTGGCCTAGTCCCAATCTAACCCTCTCCACTTAGCCCCTCTATGTTCACGCCGTCATTCGATAGGTATCACGGTTTGGAACGGAAGCGCCGCGCATGAATATTTGTCTGTGCGGGGGAACTGCAGATGCTAGATAATTTCCTTCGGGATGACCTACCAGCTTCATTTCCACTGATGAAAGCGGCGGTCCGGAGGAATTCAATGAGAACCTGTCCATAAACATGAAAGCGACCACTCTATGCCTGATGCTTTTTTTATTTAATCTCAAGCTATAACTTACGTCCTTGCCTCCACAAAACTCCACCCTTGGACCATTTTTCCACTCGGCCCAAAAACTAAGATAAGAAATTATCACTTCTCCCTTCCTTTCAAAGAGCAGCTAGTACCTATCCATCTCATGTGTGGTAGGAAGAACTTTTCTCTGATATGCTGTGTTTGTCGAGATGAGAAGCTGCTCGGTTCTTCAAAAGGTCAAGCCCCTCTTTCAACGAGATACTTCTTCTAGGACATAGCCTTCCAAAACCTACGCTGGAAATTTAAGGAGTGATTCAAGATTTTCGAGAGCGATCGTTTTACAGCCCACCGGGAAGGAGCCCCAAATATTTCGGATGGTTTGAACGGTGACATGTCACCTGAGCAGCGCGAGTGCAAATAGCTGAATGGATAAGATATGATAGGATAAATTTGCTAGAGGCTCGACCAAATCCAACCCGAATACCAAGCATCATAAACGCGTTGACAAGTTCGAATTCCAACATAAAAGACAAGGAGAGATACGATAGATAGCTGTCGCCCTTCTCTGTGCTGAGTTTGAACAGCTGGTACCCGCCATTAACTGTGTCGAGTGACATATTATGATCGTGGGCCATAATATTTTCAGGAGAGGATTCATTGAATCTGACTCTCTGGTATGATACAATAGAAACAACATTGCAGTGGGTAGCAGTGACTTCTCTCGGTGATTCAGATGAATTTTCTGTGGTAAACATAGCTGCCCAAACTGAATTAGGGTCATGTCTTCCCCTTTCGCCCTTGCTAGTTTCTGCCTTGATAGGTTTCTGCTGATGCAGACCATGTCGTGAACACTAAGAATAGCCACCCTATCCCTCACCCCTTCCTAAGAATCTCTATGTTGGGCGTATTATTCATTAAATCAATGCCTGCCGCCAAAATTGGATTATAGACAACGGTTCTAATAGATGGACACTCAATCAGTGGCTAGAAGAGACGACAGTAAGCCGCTATCTACTACGGAGGTCACTACTGACTCTGCTGTCCTATCCTGTGGTATACAGTAGATTTGAACAGACGCAAATGAAGCAGCATGGGCCATGAACTAATTCGCACTTTGAAATTTTAGTATCGTCATAGTAGGGGAGAGAAAAAAGACACAAAACAGGAATGGCTAACCTAGCCCGACCAAACATACAGTGCCTCGTCAGAAGTGTTCGTGATCTGAGACATGTTTAATTGCGATTGCGCCATAGGCCCGGTGGGGCAATGTGGTGGGATTGTCAACGGCATGCGCGCGAGTGCACGATCAATCACCATCTCTCAACAACCAACAGTCAATGATTAATAATCTTCTATGTATATTTTAGGGTGACAAAATAATAAATTAATCTAATTAATTCCTTGTATAACCTCCCCTTGCTTCCAATACTGCAGCTACTCTATCATGCATTGATTTCCATAACTTTTCATAAAATTCCTCCCCCTGGAATTGTCTCCCAACCAAGGGTAATAATTGTGCAAGCCTCTTCTAAATAGCTTCTTTCCTCCTGAGGTATCTCTAATCCTTGGATACTGCTAGTGTAATCACTTTTTAAGCTCAGCCCATATATGCTCAATAGGATTTAAATTAGGGGAGTGAACTCCAAAGACCTCTAGAGAACATGGGGAGCAGTGGCTTGCAGATTGTGTTCATCCAAAGGAAAAGGATTGGGGAATTTCACATAGGATATGGGGGTGCTTTTTAGGGAAGAGAAAGGGTCCTTTGGTTCCTATTACCCAAAATATCAATAAGACCAGGCATGTTAGACTCTTGAGAAGATATCTTTTTTGTATTATTCATCAGATGATTTCCTTTGATATGCAACTTGAAGATATTCTTTTTCAGCAAGGCAATGCTCCTATTCACAAGGCTTATAGTGTTATGGATTGGTGTGAGAAATTACATTGAATTGGTGGAAGACCTCCCTTGCTTGTTTTTTTTGAATTATATTCAGTTCAGTTAACCATTTGAAATTAAGAATTATTAAAAGAGAGAAAGTGGCACAGTGGCAGAGGGTCAGTGTAAATAGAGAGTGGTACAGTCGCGATCAACTCGGTATTATTTGGTGTGGTGGCATTTTTTTTGGCGAGGTTGCTTAGTAAGCAATCACGAACACTTCTGACGAGGCACTGTACGTAACCCACCTTTCCCATGATCTTCTCGACCATCTCGTCATATTTTCCTACCCAACGGGGCCCCTAAATATCGGGATTTTTCCTCAAATTTCCCATAAGTTGCATGCTCCCAATCATCCGGTTCAATACATTATCTTATTTCTTGTTCCCCTAAATTCATCCAAAAAAATAAAAAAATCTTTGTCTACAGGCAAATCTTGAACATTGCCGGAGCGGATCCTTTCCGCTGCCCAAGAAAAAATCACTCTCTCGAAGATAGACAATTTTGACGAGAATGTTTAGCCCCGCCAGAAGATAGAAATGAGCGAACGGGTTGGGTGAGGTGGGTAGAAGGATGCCGGGCACCTCCTCCCCCCTCAAACAGACAGACGTCCGAGGATTTTGGTCGCCCTTAGTAGTTCGTTTCGGTGAAGAGACGAGATGATCTTGCTGCAGATAGAAACTAGAGATCTCCCTCTAGATCCAGAAATTGATTCTTCTCTTTGCGCATTACCTTCAGACATGGTAGCCTTAGGGCTAGGCACGAGATGGGAAGAAATTGAGGGGAGCGGTGAAAGGTGCGCAAGCAAAAGAAAATGAAAATGAATACATGAGAAGGCAAGGAAGGGAGGCAAGTGGAGGGACTGCCTTATGATACCGTCCAAGAGAAAGGTTGGTCGTGTAGGTTCAGAGGGATTGGGGGAACTGGTCGAGGTTTGCTACTAGGTAGCACAGGTAACGCGGAAGACGCAGAACTGCAGTTTATACTCGTTGCCCACGCAATAGTGCTAGGATACCAAGAGGCACAAATATTTAGGGACGCTGGCCGTCAGCCTAAACAGAGAGCGTTCACTTATGCCTCTTGCGCTTGTCGGGACCCACCATTGTGGGCATAATTTCGTCCGACGAGTTCTAGGCTCACACGAAATCACTCGTCATCCAATTTTGTTCGTTACTTATCAGCGGAGGTGGAGCCGGATTTGGGCCGATGCCCGCTTCGGACATGAGACAGAATTAGGAGATATGTTTTGTTAAGAATCCATGCGATCAAGATTGGTGATATAAATCCCACAGCTGAAGCCTAGTTATGGTATAATAATAGCTGAACTTCACAAATGATATCCTTTCAGTTTGTATCAGCTGCCTGGCCCCTTCACGAGGTCGCAAGGTGAGATGAAGGAACTACTCGAGTAGCACACTGAGAGAGCTCACATACCAAAAGACACCGAACGCTCGGCCCCTTAGCCAGTATACCACTGCCCTTGCTAAAGCACACAGTTTCCTTAGTCTGATGTTCAGTGAGTGCGCTAAGATTTTATGATAGAATCATTATTTCTTACGGCAAGCACCTCTCAGTATGGATGTTCTAGAGGCCGACTCGCAGCTTGCCAATGAATTGGGTACGACGCCTGGGCCTGGGCCGGGTTAGCCGCAACCTGCCCAGCCAAATAGCTACGGTATAAGAAGCTATGGAAAGTTTATTGAACAGCTCATCTAGATTAACCCAGGAAATGATCCCTGCCCTGCCCTAGTAGCACTGAGTGGTAGAGCAAGGTCCAAACCAGGATTTTTTGCGGTCCATGCGTAGAACTTCCATGCCACTTCCTAGGTTTAATATTAGTATGATACTTGAGTACTTGCCCTAGGCAAGAGGTATCCGAAAATACGAGTGATGAATTTGTGAGACGCACGGATTTTTTTGCCGTACATTTTGCGAACCCCTGTTTCCGGATACTCCTTGCCTAAGACAAGTAACATTAGGCATGCTTCCAGGTATTTGTTTAGGACATTTCTATCTCACCAGTATTGCATGAAATAGTACCGGAAGAGAGGATTTTGTAAGTTCAAAGCACTTGGGCATCATGGCTGCTGGATGATTTCGGTCAACCAGCATGTCTGACTGTTTTCAATTAACTTACCGTATTGCAGTTCTCCCTACCTACTAATTGTATTCCCTGACCACGCGACTGTTCTACCCGTCCGGAGTTAACGGTACCGTATCCCGGTCTAGACTTGGTGAATGTCACCGCTTCTTAACATAAAACAAAAAAGTCCGAAACGGGTAGGAACACCCGAGACAATCACCGGATAACATCTTAGGAATGCACGACTACCGGTATCCTCAGCCTTTCAAATTCCATTACCGGTATGATGCCCCACAAAAACATTTTTATCAACTCTTGTGAATTTTATATCTGAATGCATCCGCCCTGTGAATAGGGGATCAAACTACACACTCATAGATAAGCGATGATAGGCAGAATCGGGATCTATCAGAAATTAGTAATTGGATGTGTCCTTAACCACCTACTGGTAAGGAAGCACCAGGTGGCACAGCGAGTTGTGTCCAGTGATCAAAAAAGCCAGGATTGATTGCGTGGGCAAGGGCTAGCAACCTGTTCGTGAATCCTAACTTAAGGGTGGTAATTGGAGGAGAGAAAGCGGGGTGCTGGGGTAGAAGAACATCTGTGATGCCAGGCGATCCAAACCCTCTTTGCAAAGCACGGGGTGGTAGCCTCTGCTGTCTGAAGAAGCGAGTGAGTCTTGTGCCTCCCACCGAAGACAAAAGTGCCAAGGCCAATCAGCAAAACCCCCCAAGGCCGGCTGGTTGCCTCGGTGATTTACGGTGACTATGAGCTGGCAGTTCGCTTGGCTCCATTCGGGGTGGTCCTGAGTTTGAAGGGTTTTTGATTCAACAACATCGGTGGAATTCTGAGACCCAGGTTCCGATTACTTGCTGGAAGTTAGTGCCGTAAGACAGCAGTGGGGCACGATGTTCTAAAGAGCGAGGGGACGGGTTACGGCAGACCAATAGTGAAAGACAGTATCATGATACCTAATGGCCGTCGTGTGCTAGGATCCAGGATCCGATCCCGCAGCTCAAGCCCACACCTAGTTCAATTCGATATATTATCGACTGTGCCCACACCTACTGTAAGAAATCTGTGGGCATCACCGAATCAGGAAAACCGGCCAGAAGTCTTTTAATCTGAGTGCTCTACCATTGGCTCTTGAAGCAGCCTACTGGCAGAAAATAGAAATAAGAAAAGATTCCGGAGGTGGTGCAAAGAATCAGACACTCGTCCGACATCATTTCCAACTGCATGTGGGTGTGCTCTGGCACGGCATTGGACTGCCTCGAGGCACCAGAGCCAACCAACCCAACCGAATAGACTGGTCCCGTTCCCGCCCCCGTTCAGGCCTGGCCTATATTATCAGTGCCGGGGCTGTGCCGCCATCGAGAGCGGTGCATTCCAGTCCTCCGATATTCTCATATAATATTTTCACATCCTGTCCATTATTATTGTTATTCCAAATTTTATAAAATCACGCAGCGCACAAAACCCATCTATTCCTGCTCGGCCTATCGGGCCCCAGTAAGGCGAAGGCTTTCACTATCTCGTATTAGGGGGAATATCACTATTGATCCTCATTGCTCCCATTCAGCATATGATACATGCATAGAGCACTGAATTCAGCCAGCCTAGCCGAAAAGCCATTAAGATTGACATTAGACTCAAGCCCAAATGCACCCCCTCCCCACCCTTGCCCTTTAGGCGCTCGGGGTAACACCCGCCCACCAATGGCTATGGAACATCATGCAGCTCGAACAGCACTCTGTTGCTGATTCCCGTCTTATATGCGTATGCGGTACTAGATTCGCCTTTCCCCAGCGCGAAAGAATTCCCTGACCGTCAGCTGGACAGAGATCACAAAAGATTATGTTCATCTGGAATCTCAAGAACCAATCTCGGCTCTCCACCTGTGGAGATCTCCCGGCCTGGGCTATGCCAAGACAAGGTGGCTCTCGGAGCCTCCTAGGCGCTTGCTTAGTGCGGGATAAAGCCTAACTTAACCTCGCGTTATCCTCACTCCTCCCCTCCGACATTTCTTCCCTCATCTTCTTCATTCTATCATCAAACCTATACTGCTCCATCCTGTCTCGCTACGATGCCTACGGCGGCCGCTGCATCGGTAGTCGAGACAGTCGCCCCCGAGCCAGCAAAGAAACGAGCCAGCCCTCCAAAGAACTGTCCCTGCGAGTGGTGCGGCGTACTATTTTCAAAGTCAGGGCTCGGAAGACACTATGACTATTGGGTTTACTCTGTAAGCCCCGGGAAACCCGATGAAAAACATACACCCGAAGCTATTCAACGGATGAGGGAGATCCGGAAGGACGCGAGGAGGCTTAAGGGATGCGATAAGCTTGATCCGAAAGAGGTGAGTTCCCTCATCCCAAGTCACCCACGTCATTTTATCCTACGGTAGAATGCTTGTGCTAATTGCGGCAATGGTGCAATACAGATCAAATCCCGCCAAAACAAGAGAAACTACCAACGCCATAAGGGCAGGCACGTTGCGAAGAAGCGTGCCAAGAGGATGTCCGAGATGGCTAGGAGCATGGTTCTGAAGGAGATTGCCATGGAGATTTCAGCAGTGTAAGCTGTCCATTCTTCTCTTGGCTGGTTTTCACTGACCCACCATTCTCCCAATAGTGCAACCACCCCTACTTATCCAACTCTGGAGCCCGATTCTGAGGGCCTTGTCAATTTTCCGGCGTTGGTCTATGCATTTCTTTCCCCGCCCGCGGACGTCTTTTCCGCTGCAACCACCCGCAACCTCAGCTCCTGGGGCGATCAAATCCCCGGAGTCACAGAATACATCGCCCTCGGTGTAAAATTCAAACAACCCGATCTCAGCAAGTGGTCCCAGAGACTGGACCTGGAGTGGCAAAATTGGGGATCGTTGTCAGAACTAGAGAAGACTGGACTTTGTTTCCAGGAAATGGGCCGTGCCTTATCGAGGAGCCAAGCGGACGTTGCCACATACAAGCCGTACGCAAAGATTCTCGGTAAGTTTGGCGGGGAGGAGTTGGGGCATAGGATTATTAAGTGGGAAGGCAGGGCTACCCAGCTCCGCGCCCAAAAAGGGAGGGCTGAAGAGGTCCAGCTGGAGAAAGAATGGATGACCACTAGAGATGACCAGCATCTCAGCCACGACAATGCACCGACCGAAGGGGGGGCCTCGGGCAGCGGCGAGGGCAATTGGCGCACTGGCGGGAGGGGTGGTTCGGGAGCATCGGGCTCCGGGGACGACACTGATTAGGCACGATTGGTGACAATTCCCCTCACCATATCCTTCAAAATGCAGACCTACCACCCAAACACTTTACCTTACTACTCTACTACCACCCTTACTCCCCTACTACCCTTACTTCCCTACCCCTTACTTCCCTACTACCCTTACTTCCCTACCATCTTACTACCCACTATACTACTCTACCACCCTTTACCCCACTACCCTACCACCCTACTACCTTACTCCTCATTACCTTACCACCTTATCGCCTTATCGCCTTACTACCTACCCATCACTAACCAAAAACGACTAAAAAACATAAACAAATATGGCACACCAGCAACACACATCTGGTCCCCATCCATAGCTAGTTCCTTGTTTTTGTTTCGATTTTTGCTTTTGGCCCGTGTCCCCTACGTTCAAATCAGAATTATTCTTAACCCCCACGAATCCCCTTTGATGGGTCCATTCTTATCTATCTATTTCTATCTGTCTCTACCTATTTCTTGCTATAATAAGCAGTCCCCCCCCCTCCCAAAACCCCAACTTCTGGCATGGAATTTGTTGTTCTCGTGAGGCTAGGAATGAATTAGGTCTTTTAGGGGTGGTGGAAGTATGCTTACCGGTTTCTTACCCAAATTGTTTGCGATTAGCTGTTTCAGAGTACACAAATTGATCGGTTTTTTGTTTTTTCTTTCATCCGGGACAAAAAGGCCTAGGGTTTGTTTTGGACGGGGGGAGGTTGGATTTCGCGCACGTGTAAAAGTGATTGCAATCGTCAGGCTACCGTATGTGATGCGACGTGCGAGCTTACTACAATACCGGTATGTTGGGCTGTCAAGCGCGGTAATTCGACTGGGAGGAGATCACGTGATAAACCTGAAATCGAGCGCCAATTCATTTACACTTCTCGCTGCCCGCCCAGGTTCAACAACCTACCTGACGTCTGTGTTGATGAGGAGGTCTCCAAGTAAGAGTGCCGGTGGTGTTTAGACTATGCTGAACATCACTCGTCGTTGCATTGGGAACGCACAGCTGGAGCTAACATTCGGAAAGTCACATAATGGCGTTAAACCGATATTATGCTGGGGGAAGGGGTTATCATGTTGATTGATAAGGCATGGCCAAATACGCCTACGCCGGGGGCCTAAAAACTCATCGGGGGTTTCCCTCCTAATTGCTTTCTAGAGCCGATAGCCTTGCTATCCGCAGCCTGCGAAGACTACTGCACGATCCCGGATAGCCAGCCGTTACTTTTTGGTTCACTCCCGTGCTCACGGTAATCCATCCAACCCCCAACGATGGGCCGCCTGGAGGTAGTAAACCAAAAGTTGGGAGGGGTGGTGGGGAGTTACCCCTCCTTACGAGATTCTGCCCCAGTTGTGTCCGGGGTCACGTTATTTGGAGGGAGATGGTTAGGCTACCCGCGACGGGTGTCACTGTTATTGGGATTGGCTACCGCTATTTCGACTAAGTGATATCATATTTATCTTATCGATGTGGGGACTTTAACTGCTGTATGGATATGGCTTGTAATGGTGGCAGCTATTCCAGCTTTGGTAAATACCGGTAGTAGGCACGGGCATCATAGCTACTGGGTTTGATGGTACTTGTAAATTTATTTAGACTATTTTACCTGCCCTATTCTCTCTAGAGCAATGTGGGGATACAAGCACAGTATCCCCACAAATAAGATTTCCAACTAGACTAGACTACTTTCGATGACATGCATGCTGAATTCTGGAGTCCCCGGGATTCCCTTAACGCTCTGCTAACTGAAGAATCGCTCAAAATTGCTTATCGGTGAGCCCAGAAGCGCAACCACAGCTTGATCCATTAAGCAGGCTACGATTAAGGCCTGTGGTGAGTGAGATGCTGTACTCGAGTAGCTGTGACAATTAATTAATTAATCAAGTCAAATTACTAGCCTAAAAACGCCGAAATCTACTTTACTATCATAATTCGTGCGCAGTACCCCCCGCCCCCTCTGTCAAAGACCTGGGAATTCAGGGCTTCCAAATTCCTCGATTCAGCCAATGATACCGTACAAGTGCGCTAAGCCTTGTCTAAAGCACCCCTCTCCCTGCATCAACCAACCAGAAAGTCTTGACAACTAAAACTTAGCCAGGTGCAACAACAAAACCTCATTCAACAACATTTTAATTCCTCACCACCACCACCACCACCACCACCACCAACTTTTTCAGAAGGTTTCATCGCCGCAGATATGACCATCGCCGCCACCGATGCAGCTCCACCATCGCTACTCCAAGTGATCGACGGGACAACCGTCCTATCCCTTCTTTTCTTCACCTCTGTCTTGCTATCCTCCTACCTCTCGGCCAAATACTTTCTCCCCGCTGGGGCCTCTTCCAAGACCCGCTTCCTCTATGGCTGGCACGTGTTCGATGCGTTGATCCACGTCCTCTTCGAAGTCTCGTTCCTGTACTGCTCCTTCTTCTCGTCGGCCCCCACCGGCTTGACGGGAAACAGTGCAGCCGTGTTGTGGGGTGACTTGTCGCGTGCTTATGGCGCCGAGTACTCCACCGGCCTGTTCGGGCACCTATGGAAGGAGTATGGGAAGGCGGATAGGCGATGGGCTCATGCCGACATTGGTGTTATCGCCTTGGAGATTCCTACCGGGCTGATAGGGGGCCCGTTGGCGTGGTGGATTTCTGAATTGATTAGGAAGAAGGATAAGCGTGTTTGGTTCTGGATGCTTGTGCTTGCGGTGTGTGAGCTTTATGGTGGTATGTTTTTATCATCGGGGGTCAGAAGTGAGTGAAGAAGAAGAAACTGGAGTGGCTAATTGAGGTGGACGAATGTAGGATGGATGACCTTCGCTCCCGAGTGGCTCACTGGTAGTCAGAATCTTGACACTAGCAATCCCATGTACACGTTTGTATCCCCATTTGTGCTGCGCACCTCAACTTCTCGTCATGCTAACGAATCGCACTGCTAGTTGGCTCTACCTCTTTGCCATGAACATAACCTGGGTGGTCATCCCCGTGTGGATCTGCTTCGAAGCCTACACGGAGATGGTCACTAAACCTAACGGGAGAATCACTACACTCGACGATGACAATGCTAGCGGTGTAGGAAAAAAGTCTTTGTAGCGGTCGATCATGTATAATTGCTTCTTAGTCTCGTTCTAGTGTTTTAATATACATTTCAAACCCCCCATATTTGTTTAGCTACCCTGTGGATTGGTTAATTTTTTTTTTTTTCTTCTTCCCCCTGTTTTTTGTTTGTGGGAGATAATACGGTACGTTTTTTCAGACCGCAAAAACCCCGCACCCAATCGACTACACACAGCAAAAGGAAGGAGAGCAAGGGATCTATTGCTACCTAGGATCCTTGCCAGCGAGCGAGTGATAGTTGCTACGCCGTGATCGCCACGCTAGGCGCATATACGCCAGACATCCCCCTTACACACAGTAACTACAAACTGCTCGATTACCACCCTACCGTTTCTCTTGCAGTGCTTCAACTGGGATAGCTGCATGGGAGAAGAAAGAGCGGACTATGCAAAACAGGGGACAAAATGGGCTGGGTTTAGATCATCAGCGGGTTCGAGCATGGGCTTTCCAGAACAGAACAGAACGTTGCCTGGAGTTTCATTCGTAGGTGCTACTATAGAAATAAGGCTGATGAGATGACGAGATGGCTTTAGGGCTAACTTGTTGGAATGCTACGATACCATGGTTACGATGGACAACGGGATCTAGCTTGTCGCAATGACTAGGACGACGAGCGGCACAGTGCGTTTCAGTGGGAGGGATATCGCACATTGAAAAAACAACATACCATATCATCTGACCGTGTCTATGATGATGATGATACAGTGTCGCCGTAAGCCTTTAGAAAAGGCTACTCTTTCCACGATGTCATCGACATAGTTACCGTATCTAACACCGCCCTGCCCGGGCCCCTGCAGAGTTCATCTACTATCATACCATCCTGCCTGCTCCAAATGTTTCAAGTTTAACAAAGGGAACAACAGTTCACACCTGCACACCGCCGCCGCCGTGTGAAATATAACGGTTTTGTGCATTGGGTTTTTTTGTTGTCTAGGGAATGATGATACGGTAATATTATTGTATGACACTCTTGGTGTGATTTGCGGTGCATAAGAGGAATGGGCGGGGAGGAGCAAGGGTGTTTATGGCGGTTACACTCTGTGTTTTTTTGTGCGACATGGGAAAGCCAAAAGTGCCGGGTACCAATTGTACAGTATTGTAAGACTTTTTCACCATGACGCAGGTAGGCTGCTACCCCAAGAAATAGAATAGAATTGGCTTTTTTTTTTTTTCCAGCAGCAGCAGTAGCAATCATGATTTCACGAATCCGCGGAGCTCAAGATTTGTGTACCGATAGACTGGAAGGGGGCCTAAGATTCAGCGCTGAAGTTAACTTACAACTCATCCGCCTTCAAGCCAACTTTGTGGAAGGAAGGTGGGTTTAACATCTCACTCAGCTTTTTGATCCACCTCAGCAGCACCAGGAACAATAAAAAATAAAAATAAAAAAAACACTTGGAAAAAGTACCAATATTTACCCTTCTGACATGATCTCTGTGGACCCTGAGAAGTCTTTCTTGTACCGTAATCAGGGTATGATAGATTGATTCTTTAGAGTTGTGGGTATGATCAAGCACACGCGCCGCAACGTTCAGGTTTCGTTGTCCCCGGTTCACGCTATTATACAAAGGTAGCACTTTGTGCCCGTGCCCCGCCCATGGATAGTCTAATCTCTGTTGTAGTTCTCGTATTGAGGCCTGAAAAATGCAGGTGTTTGGGAAGGAGGAGGTAAAGGGTTACTGGACATGAGGCGAACATACCGGTACTGGCGCTCCGATCCGCCCCCGAGTTATGGATGAGTCGAATATCGCTACGGTACCCGACTCTCTCCTGTCATTCTCCAATTCTGGCTAGTATAATAATGAAAATCGGGACTCGCCTCACTTGTTGTGCCTCACGGGCTAGCAGTAGCTAACCATTAGTCAAGTGCTGTAAAGCACTGTAGAAATTAATTAGTAGAGGCAAGCAATAAGCACTGTAATTATTGTTCGAACACCTGGCACTACTGTAGGTTATATGAGCCTTGGCGCCAAGGTGGCTGGATATTAAAAAAATCAGCTACAGTTGTAGTATGGCGCATGACTAGATCATCTTGGCGGTGAGGGAGAGCTTCATCTACTCTGCCACAACTCCCCGCATCATAGCCACTGTTTTATGCAGTTCCGTTGAAAACTTTTGCAATTCGCTACCGGTATCCCCGTTTAATTTGACGAGTTGACAGAATTTTCTCATACTGTACTCAGATACCAGTTAATGAGATCCAATATATCCTAAAAAGCTAAGGCTGTACCGTGATAGGAAAGCACTGGCCCTTCTCAAGACTTTTTTTGTCTCCGAATCCGGAGATTGTAGGCGTGGTGCCGGGGATAGCGAATGGCAAGGGCTTTAAAATAATTTCACGGGTAATATTTGAATAAGCCTTGCCGCACTCAAGGAATTAATCGCTCTGCGGCGGTAAACACCGGGACATCGTTATTGAGCGAGACCCCACCAGGGGAACGGAACAGTACCGGTAGTTTACTCGAGCATTTCTATCTTAATTGTAAGCTAAGAACTTGCCAAGCGTCACTTGCGTCATAACCTACGAGTACTGTAGTGCCGACACCCGAGGACATTTCTCCAAAGTCTTGGGGTCTGGTCAAAGGAGTGAGTTGGGATAGGATTGCCTTTCCCGATATTTTGTATTGTATTTTCCGCTCCGTCAGAGAAATTTTTCAAACTCTACGAGCGAGTATGGGCGCTGTACCTACCGTACTTATTTAGTCATATTCTAAGAAGAGGGGGGGACTTCCTTAGCGGAATCCAACGGGGCAAGAAATGTGCTTTTTGAATGTCTGCTGTTGTTGTTTTTGTTTCGAGAATGGGTCCAATAGTAAGGCGGGGGAGGCTGTGGTATTGGAATAGGAAATCTTCTGGAAGTGCTGCGGAATTCAGCCTTGGGCTAGTGTTGCGCTTATCATGCTAGTCATACTCGAGTGCATAGCGTTGCTCAGTAAGCCCTAATACGATAGGGCAAGAGAAACAAACCCCTCTGAATATATAATTCGATGTTTCCTCCCCCCTCTGCACTTGATCTTCGCTTTGATCTTTGCTCTGTTTTAACCCCCTAATACACAACCCCTAGTCAGTGCTCAAGTAAATACCGTTGCCGTACGCTTGCTACTACTGTTCCCCATCGAGAAACGAAACCGACGAAACCGAGTATGAGCGCCCTTCGCCACCTGTCATATGTCATGGGGGGAGGTGGGGATGAAAGTGCACCTGACGAGGAGACCCCTCATCGTCATCATCATCGTCATCTGCACCATCACCATCATGAAAAGAAGGATTACTCTGTTGCTCCAACCGGGGGAAATGTACCCGTTAAAATCCCTTCGGACGAAGAAACACAGCGCCACCGACACCGACACCGCAGGAGGAGGGCCTCCACCGCCCCCGAGGACAATGTTCCCCGACCGCTGAGGGTGATAGACCCCGACTTTGAACCGAAAAAAAAATCCCGTCCGCATAAACGGTCTTCGGTGTCTTCTAATGGCACGACTAGTAGCGACTCATCCGCCGCTTCATCCGGTGGCATAGAAATTCGAGGGGATAGACGAAGCTATGGGGAAAGTCGTGAGTGCCCCCGCCTGCAAATGATGTTACCTCGTGCTAACTTTTAGGACCAATTAAAGCCCCCCTCACACCACTTATAAAAACCACTCCTCCAACTCCCTCTCCACTAGAGCAGGCTCGCAGGACAAATTCGCAACCGGTTTATCGACCACTGCCCCCATATCCTGTTACCCCTCATCGAGACGGGGCGGAGTACATCGCTTTTTCCCCTGTTGGCAACATGTCCTTACCGGAAGGACCGCAGAAGCGCTATAGCGACTCCGCCGTCCCGAGGAGGTTCGAGTCTCACCCGGGAGCGGTAGAGATCGGGAGCAGTGATTCTATCGTGCAGGAGCCAAAGCGGGTGGATAGTTCCGGCTCCAGTGCATCGTCTCCCAAATCCTCAACCCTCCGTCTGGATGAGAAGAAAGCATCCAAACCCGCTCGTCGCTCTGGTCTGGCCAATCACAGGGGCTCAATGCGTGAGAACCAATATGACTTCCTCAAAACCTTTGACACAGTCTTCGTAGTCGACGACTCGGCTTCCATGGCAGGCGAGTACTGGGACCAACTCGGCCGAGCCCTCGAAAATATCGCCACCATCGCCACCAAGTACGATTCCGACGGCATAGACATCCACTTCCTCAACTCCCCTCAGTACGATCGCAAGCACATCACCTCCCCAGCCTCCGTGCGGGACCTCTTCAATCGCGTTCAGCCCGCAGGCATCACCCCGACCGGCGCTTGTCTGGACCGCATCCTGCGAGAATACCTGGACAAGTACGCCGATGCGAAAGCCGCCTACACCCCCCCATCTACCACTGGCCCCGGTCCACACCCAACAATCTATGACTCGCTCCCAAAGCCACTGAACATCCTCGTACTAACGGACGGGGAACCAACCGACGATCCCGAGGCCGTTATCGTCGATGCCGCCCGGAAGTTGGACAAACTCAACGCACCACTGCACCAGGTCGGCATACAATTCGTGCAGATTGGAAATGAGGAGGGCGCGCGCGAGGCGTTGGAGGAGTTGGACGACGCGCTCGAGGAGATCTACGGCATCAGGGATATGGTCGACTTTACGCCGTTCGTAGGAGCGCCTAGCGCCGGAGAAGGGGAGAAGCTCAATGGTGAGATGATTTTGAAAGCGCTCTTGGGTGCTGTGAACCGGAGATATGATCGGTGGGGGAACAAGTTTCGATAATTTCTAATGTTGCTTGACTTTTGATTTTTTTTGGTTTTTCATGCTTTTTCTTTTTCTTTTGGTGGAGTTTGGATTGGTTCACGAGCGATGATGTTATGAGTTTCATGTGTATGTATGTATGTATGTATGACTAGTAGAAGGGGTTTTTTCTTTCTTTTCTTCTTGGTTTCTTATATAGTTCATTTGGTTTGGGTCGGTAGCCTGGATTTTAAACCTTTTTAATGCATACCACTTTCATTAGTCTTACGAATTTGCTAGCTATACTTTGACTTTTTACCATGTATTAACCATACCCCGGACTAAGGCGCTGGCCGTAAACATGAGCAAGGAGGATGACCTCATGGTGGGAAAACCGATATAATAATAGGAACTTACTATCCCCACACTGTTTTTTTACTTTTCCTAGAGCGCGGGCCAAGAAGAAGTTAGTATGACAAGGAAAAGCCGTGTATATGAATATTTCAAGGGGGAAGGAATTCTAAAGAAGGCCTCGTGTATAATGCTACTCTACTGGAATATAGCTAAGTTAGTCAAGAGGTTCCGTTAGGTATTATATCAAATCATACCCAGGGGGCTAAAAGAGCAACAGCATAGAAAAAAGAAATTTCTCCTTTCCGCTATATAGCGCCACAGTAGTGCTGGAAAGGGCTGGCTGGATACGAAAATTTTTAATGGAAAGCTAGAGCTCTAATTAATGTTTTTGGTGAGGGCTATTTATTATCGATAGTATAATAATATATACACAGGGGGCGGACCTCGGAATTGAGGAGAAAAAGATGAAAAAAAAAGTGGAAAGGGAGAAAGAAAACTTTGGGTCAATGAACGAATGAATGAATGAAAACGGAACTACGAGAGTTTCTTGATAGATAATGGGGGTCCTTGAAATACCGGTTGGTTGGAAGGGGTTTAACACGCTACACTAGCCAACATCTATCTACCATAGATTCACTGGATGGAGGGATCATGTTGGGGCTTTTCGGACAAGGTGGGTTCTTTCACGAGGAATTGTCATACTTATTATAGTCTGATATTGTGCGGTTAAGCTATGCCATTTACCGGGATGATAACTGTTTGAAAAAAAAAAATTCGATAGGGAGGGGAATGATTAATGGTGAGGTGAGGGTCTTACGCAGTGGAATGGAAACACAAAGTTTGTATTATTTATGCGGAGATGAAGATCGTAATTGATTGTGTTGAAAGGAAAGACTTGAGAGAAAGGACCAGAAGGAAAGAGAGATAGGTTAAGGATGTGAAAACATTTTCATATAATAGCTTGCTCGTCCTTTTGCTTGTAGTGTGGGCAGCATCTCTCCCTCATCAAGTTCTGCCATGACAACTGTGATTTTCAACAACAAAATTTAATAACGATAATAATAGCCCGAGTGATTTCTTGTGAGACGGGATTTTTACAAATCTTGTGGAGTAAGTATCATAAGTTCTGGCTGATGCTTGGTAATAATATCTATCACGTGTTCCTTTTTCACAGATTGAGTGGTCTGGGGAGGGGAGGGGAGTGTGGAGAGGTTAGTTATATGTACAGTCGGATGGAGAGGGGCGAGTTCCCGCTCGCCTTTTCAGGTCTTGTTGGGTTAACGCTGTTAGGAATATTTAGGATGGTAAAGATCCCAGTGTGCTTGAAGGGAGGAATTATAGCTGGAATATCGATGATGAAAAAAAAGGGAGGGCTGGCTTAGAGTGAGGCCGGACCCGGACGGGATCCAGACATTGATAAGTGTATCGTAGGGACACTAGAAACATTCTTAACCTGTGACAACCCCGTTCAGAGCATTGCGCTCCGCCCTAAAGTCTTGAGTCACGAGGACCTGATTACTATCATACTTCCGCACCCCTTGATTGATCTAAGCTGTCGTCATAGAGGATCACTCGACTATTAAATTCTGAACTATAAGCTCAAGTAAGGGGCACTCACTACATTCTATTGCAGCAAGTTAGTGAAATATCATCCCTATATGCCGCTCACATGCCGGTAGTGGAACACATAGCTTATCTAAGCAAGCTTTGTAAGAGGAGAATTTGGTAACTCGGGGTATATGAACACTTGGGATAGGCAAGGAGGGAGTATAATATTCTGTGCGAAGCTGACATACCCGAGCCCGCTAAACTAGGTCTTACTTTTGTCTAAAAAAAGACACTATTACTAAGCACAGGTTTTATGGCATAGTATATGCTTTCCCCCCGTTCACCATACTTGTCTGATCTGATCAATGATTTACTCCATAAGGCTCCTCAAACCCCATTCCCACTTTTACACACGTAGTTCATGTATCGCGAGAAGCAGGCCCACTGAGGCAGAGCCTATATGATGGTATAATAATCTCGGTAGTAGAGCGTTGTATCATATTGAGGAGCGCAAGCAATGGGAAGTGCAACACTATGGAGGAGCAGATTGGGGCATGTACGGAGGTATAGGGGATGGGTGGAGATATAGGGCTCTACATGTACGAGCAGAGTTTTCACTACTAGAGTGATCTTTAGCTATAATAGCAACCTCCATAGTGGAACATACTCACCTTAACCTTTCCTCCCGTCAACACCTGCGCACGATCACAGCACCTCCATCACTATATTATGCTATTTAGGCGATCAATTCTATGCGAAAGCTACCCCTTGTTGACAAAGACGTAGTGCTATATCCTGGACGGAAACTTAAACTTTGGACATTAAGGCAAGCTGAGAGTTGCAAACCTCCAGTTTTACAACCAGTGGCTTGACCTGTGGTTCGTTGATACAAGTAAGACTAGAGTTTCTGCCTCACTCGATGAGAAGGGGCTTTTGCTGCCGGCAGGGCAGGAACACCAGCTAAAAAAAAAGGAGTTGACTTTTGGACTTCTTTAATGGGGGGAATCGGGGGGTAAAGTTCGGGATACAGTATCTCAAGTCTCAAGAGTGATGGCGTTGCTTACCCTCTGGGCTGTGCTTTCCCATCTTGGAAGCTTCACTTGGGATTTCATCAATTCGACCATTAGTCCTGGGCTTGATGATACTGTGCCATATGTGTTTGCTTTGGTTCTTTGTCTTAAGGCCACAATGTCTATTTCAGGGTAAGTCTTGTTTCGGGTACAGTACGGTAGCAAACTTGAGTCTCTTTTGAGACAAAGCAAACGGAATATGCACTGAGCCTTATTATAAAGCTGCTAGGTATCGATGTAAGGAGCTACTACAAGTACCACCACGCAGTCTACAGGCACAGAAGGAATGTCAGTATTACTAGTCTATGAATTTGGATCTGAGCCCTAAGTCATATGATCCATGCCTACACCTACGGCTTTAGAAATCTATTTCCCTCTACCCTATATAACAGCGAGAACTCAATACCGGTATGGGATATTCTCTCAGTTTATTCCCTGGGGGACTAAGGATTAGATCCTTCCGGTGTAGCTAAACCACGCCATCACACACCCCCTCACTCGAGCATCTTCTCACAGCCCTTCCAAAAACGGAAATACCTCGAGTGATAAAATCCATTGGAACCGGGAATATCATACTTACGAACGCTAACTGTAGTTCGGTAGGAGTATTTGGCACACTCTAGCAATACCTTTACAGTCGGTACCGGTACCATAACCGGTATTAGAAATATTGGACAAAATTTTTTAATGAAAATACGACACCGAATGGCAAACAGGGGGCGGATGGAGCACATCTTCGTTCTTCTTTCTTAGCTGCTAAACTAATAGTAAATACAGGAGTATATATGATAAATTTATGAAAACATATTATAACGAAGCCATCCTTATCCTTCCATGTCCGCTTTCTTCCACACATGTCCCCGATGGGTTACTTTATCCCCGCGACAACAAAAAAAAAGAAGCAATCTGTTGTAATCCCTTAACAAAAGAAATACTTGACAAGAACTCTGTTCCCCTGTGCCTTTAGTGAAATACAAATCCCGGACCCTTGTTCTGCCTTCATCTACATACCGTAGCCTTCCTGCTTTCTTTTGTCCGTACTCCAACCCATCCATTAATCCATCAACAGAAACATCTTTGAGAACCCCCTCCTGCATTCTCGTGGAGAAAAAGAAACTATAGCTAGAGCATACGGTACCGACGAGCGCCAACTGATTTCCAACAGGAAACGCCACTAGAGTGGTCGAATAAAACGTGACTCGAGGGGGGAAGTAGATTTGCAAGAAGGCTAGGAGAGTTTTGTTATGGGGGTACAGTACTTGCTTCTACTGTGCCAATACTTTTTACTTTTTTTTTCTCAAGGGAAATGGTTTCTTTGAGAGGAGGCTTTTTTTTACGATACCGGTACTGGTACTCTCACTCGCTCACCGGGATTGAGCCAAGCTTTAATTGACCGCGCTAGGGCCGCATTTCCAATATCATGCCTTACCATACCGGTAGGGCCCTATCATAGATAATTGGGCACCCCACGAATACCGGTAACTCATAAAAACCGCATCCACTGCTGTCCCTGGGAACTGGAATAATCGAACCGTGTGCTTGCGGGATGCAATCGGAAATCCCCCGCTTTTCTTGAAAAAAAGGGGAGAAAGGCACAATAAAAAAGAAAAAGAGGGAAAGAAAGAAAGAAAGAAAGAAAGAAAACACGGGAACCTTATCTGAGGAGGCAACCCCCGCTGCATACTGGTATCATAGCACTTGTCATCGTGGAAACTTGAACAATCGAACCGTGTGCTACCGGTATGTTTGTTGTTAGACTTTCCTTCTCAGCAAGGTACAAGTACGGAATGATACACTTTCCATGGAAGGGAATTTCTAACTACAGAGCACACTGTTCGATATTCAAGTTTCTATCAGTACCGGTATGTGTGGTTGATTCGATTGTTCTACCGTATTACTAATTAACGAACTCCCCACACGGCACATCCCACGCCCACCCACGCTTTACCAAACCAGATAATACAAATAATTACCGTACGATACTACTTCCCCCCCCAGCTCTCGCGAACATTCACCATTTATTGGCTTATCTTCGGTGGGATTGTGCTGTGATCCTGAACAACTGCTCCTTGTGCCAGGTGCTGGCTACGGTAGTTAACTTACAGTATCCAACAGATAGTAAAGCCTCATTACCGTATGCCCACACAAACTCTTTCTTCCTCCACCCCCTAGAATTTCACAATCACCTTGCCAACGGACCGCTTCCTTACTTCCAATGCTGCCACCACTACGGTCAGTCCGAAATCTCGGATCCTAAATTACCGTAAACTAATTACTCACAGGACTGTCTCATGGAAGAGCTTGATGCATGGCGGGAGAGGGATAAGATAGGAAAGTAAGAGGAGGGAAGGGAAGGGGCACGCATGGTGTAATAGTTGCCGTGTTGCATATTCTACCCGTCCCTGTCGGGGAAGTGAGAAATAGATATCGTGGCACAGCTGTGATTGAAGGGGTAGGACTACGCGCACAGTGCCAAACGGTATGAAAGTTCGCTCACTCCAAATAATCCACAGTAATTTATAAATGGCCTATAAGAAAAAAATCTAATATTTACGATGGAAGAGAATGGGAAGTCTCAGAGGGTTCCCGAAATTAGCTGCTCCGTTGCACCTGGCATCTGTTTGTTTAGAATATCTTTTACACTTCCACTAGCACCATCCAGATTCCATCCCGAATGTGCTTCTCTTCTCGTGGATCGGGGAGGCGGGTGGTGATAATCCCTATCACAGGATATTTAGTTAGTCGGTGGGCATTGTCGTAAGGTTCGGGAAAGAGAATACGCACACTAGCACCTGCAATAGCTATTTGCTCAATAGCCAATTCGCCAGTTAAGATACCTTGGAGGAGCAGTGGGTTTTCCTGATGTTATTGTATTGCGTTAGTAACAATACTTCCTCATGCGCTAGTCGCGCTAATTGTGAAATATCGAAAGCAAGGGAGGAAAGAAAAGAAGGAATTACACTAAGGTACCCGCCAATACGATATATCCTGTGCCTGTAATCTTCCTCCGAATATGCTGCATCAATGGCCTGCTCGAGTTCGTTTGCAATGCGGATCTTCTCTGGGGCAGAGATAGAAGTGTAGTTTTTTAGTGCAAAAGTTAGACATAAGCGGCCCTATTACGTTAGAGTCAGCACCTGTCACATTCCGAAGCAGGGAAAAAAGAGAACTCAAGGGGTAATTCAGAGAGAAAAGAAAAGCAACTCTGAGAGACCTCAAGCCAAGCCTCGCGAAAAAAGTGCTTTTTTTCTCCTCTCCCTGCCCAACGCAACCCAATTCTCTAACAGTTGGGTCTGCATTCCATTGGTGGAGGCAGGAATGGGGATAACAGAAGAAAAGATAACAGGAAAAAACAAACACTCGGTACATACCTGCTTCCTCAGATTTGACTCATTCGTGCCGTGCAGCATCTCAGCCGCAGATGGCTTTTCACATTGCAGCGACTCGTCGCGGACAGATATCTGCAGGTACGCGAGGAGGTTAAAGTGCTCTTCGCCCATGGTGGCTGGAGGTCTGTATCGGGATGTGGGAGCCGTGGCCGATTTTGAAGAATGAAAGAGAGAGAACAAATTGGACAGCATCTTGGAATATTTGATAGTCCTCGCTTCGCTAGGCTGTTCGTTAGATATAGTGAATCATCTCGCGGGGTTAGACTTGACGCACTGGATTTTCCAACTGCTGAACTGAACAATTAAGGGCTATCGGAAGTAATTCCGGCACTGGTGTATCGAGTGGAAGCTAGGGCGTTCGTGTATGCCGTTCTTAATAGTGATTATGCCCCCGACAAGTTCGAGTGCTGGCTTGTGTTTGCTGCGCGAGTTGATTATATGAAAAAGAGTGGAACAGTGATAAATCACTTTCAAAAGTCGAACAGGACAGGAGCAGCGAAAAAAAAAGAATGTAAGGCCCCGAATGAGCTGCCCTTGGGCCGACAGAACAGTGCGGGGAGAAAGGTGGAAGACCGATAAGTTATATAAAAGAAAGGACGGTGGTCAAAAGAAACCAAGTTGGACCGAGCCACCAGTGTGTCAACCAACAGGAACTCATGGGGGGCTCAAGCTTTCTTGTAGTCAGTCCCTCCCGTCAGCTTACCCCATCCCAGTTGGCCCGCGCACCAACTCCCTGGGAAGCTGCGGGCTAGTGAATTTCAAGTAAATGAGGGGTGGGAAAAAAGGGATGTAGGATGATAGGGATGGAGGCTGGTTCTTTCATGCTCATAACGGCCCAGCGAGGCTTTTTCGGGAGCTGTTTTCCCTCGTTCCGGGTCGCAGAGAAGATTCTCTGCCTTCTAAGATGCAGGGCGCTAAGCCCTTGATGGGATATCTCATTCCTAATATGCACCATCTGCGGGGGCTGTGGCCCCATTTTACTTAAACCGTGCCTCGGCCTTTTGTACCATAGCGTTGATCACCCCTGATTCAACAATCGGTGCCAATGCTGTGACGAGAAAACCCATGATGCCGGTACGTTTCTCTGGTGAAAAGTGTAAACGGAACTGATCGGAGAAATACCGCCAGGCCATGACAGCCATAACAGCCTCAAACGTCGTACAATAGCACCAGTATCCTCTGCCTGAAGAGATATTTAACTGAGGAGCCTCGCCACTTTCGTGTGCCCGTACCGTACTCGTACAATATTCCTCCTGCTGTAGAGTCGCAAGGCAGCGCCAGGCAGCAGATTATACGAAAACGACAACCGCATTTGAGTTTTTTGTGCTCAAGCACGGTGGGCACACCGTCCAGCTGCATCGCACAAGTCTTCCGATTAGACGAAAGCCACCCTATGCTGGGGGACTCCCTCAACCAACTTGCTTTGGCACACCAAGATCACCCGACTTTGAATGACAAAAACTCTTGAACATCATCGATCCCAAATATGAGCTATTAAGTGATAGATTAGAAGCTCGGGAATAAGCCAATAGAAGCAGATTCAGCAAATATCAAGTTTTGATTGCGTTATTGGGGTTTGAAAAAAGTTGTTAATGGGACAAGGTTGTACCCAATTGTTTACGGTTAATAAGCAGGTTCAGATTACAAGGCCATGAGTTAACTAACTATTAATTAGCGAACTGTGATAGTAGTTAATCTAGGCAACCTATAATACAAACACGATCAGTGAGCCGGAGACTTGTCGCTATAATTCGGCTTAAGGAGTCCCACCACAAACCATAGGGAGCTGCTCAAGCCCCGGACAGATCGTCGAGTGCTGTACTAGTACGGTACTGTGTACGACTGCTCCCTCAGTCCAAGACCCCGCAGAATAGATTTGGAAACAAAGGTCCTCGGGGCCCATGTAGCAAACCGAATCCGGGGAAATCCCAAAGCTACTTGTGAGCAACACCTCTTTTCTCTACGCACGCATGAATGCTGGTATCGTAGCCGTCCGCCGATCATGTTGGGAGGCCCGGGACACAGACGAGATCTCGGTATGGACGCATTTTCTTCCGACAATTGGTTCATGCGGATCCCTCCATCCTAAATATCACAACATGTCAACTCCCGCATCTCGTCCGCACTCGTAGGCAAGAACCATGAAGCCAATCCGTCGGGTCCTTCGCCATAGGTGAGAAGGTGCGGAGTGCCGGTATAATAGTAGGGCATAGGGCTGGTATTAATGGACGCGGCACGTCTATCCTGCTTGAGGATGATTAGATTTCGCAATATTTCCTATGCTGCCGAGTCCTTGACCTAATTTTTTTTTTCTAGCCAAATTCAAGTAGTTGTATGCTGGCACTGTTAGGAAACACAGTGCAGGCACTGCCATCAGCGTTCTTTGCGTTGCCAGAGGGACGGCAAGGATTGGACTAGGATGAATGGTGCAAGTACCCAGGGAGATGTTTTCCTGCAGAGCAGGGATTGTTTTGCTGGTTAACAATCTTGTCTCGTGAGAAAATATCTCCCCGGGTACATACCGCGAGAGCTGGAATAATTAAGAATCTCGCTGACGTTAGAGCTGCTTCTGGAGTTGCCTCTCCTAGTAAGATCTATTGGCTTCTTTTGTCTCAACCGGGGGCTGGAAGAGTCTGTTTGCTGTGTCTCCCCCCATTAATTCAAAGGGGAAATTCTGGAAGTACTAGCGTAATTCTCAATTATTCAAGTTCTTATGGCGGCGGTGCTGGGTGCTGAAAATCGATAGCTGTACGAGTAATTCAAGTTCGCTTATTAAGCACATAATTTCTCACCGTTTGGGCTAGATCAAAGATCGGCATGTCTATTACTTCATTAGGTGTGGTGGCGTTGAAGTGGCTACAATCATGGAACACTCAAATACACAACCCCCCCAAATACACATTCGCTCCTGATTGCGCTTCTGATTGGCTGAATATTAGAAATCTCAATCTATAAACCAATCAGCTAGGAGTGTGTATTTGGGGGGTCGTGTATTTGAGTGTTCCGCGATCATAGTCACTGGTACCCCGGGTCCTGTTTATTTGGTACCGTAAAAACTCTTGAAATCCGGCATCTCAGGCAGCCCGCTAATCTCCGGATTCTGAGTCAAAACATCCGGAGGGGGATTAGCGTTTTCCTAACACAGTGAAGATCGGCCCACTTGACTCCTTGGTTCTCGCTAACCTGTATTCGCAATTCTATTAACCTGTCAGGCTAAACCAATCTCGGGCCAGCGCGCTGATCATGGATGGCGAATTTCAAGAGTTTTTACGGTAATGGCACTAGCGCGATCGCCTTAGATGCCGGATTTCAAGAGTTTTTACGGTAGCCCTCATATCATACAGAGGTAGGGAGACTTTGGGTCGCTCCACAATCACTGCAAGTGGAAATGTCTTTAAATAGTTCCAGAAAATTATATAGTAAACACCCCCACAGAAGAAGCCTTTGAGCTTAGGGGTTGCAGTTGTTGAGGTAGGTGGGTCTGAAGTTGACCATATTGGGTGCTGTGTTCATTGTCGGGCCCCTCACCGGTAGTTCTAGAAACTTTTCTATTGTAGAAGCCCCCCTGCGGAACCTAAATAGGGTACAGTACTGGTGCACCGATGTTTCTCCGGAGATAATGTGCAGGATAGAGCAGAATCTCTCTAATGCGCATAGAAAGTAGGCCTATCAGAAGGTTTACTCAACAAGAGGATTAGATGGCGTCTAGTTTGGCCTACCGGTTGTCGGGTTGGGGGGGTGGGACCGGTTCGCTTGGTTACGATACTGATAGCACCCATTTACTAGAGCATTGGGGCAGAAGGCTTTGTCATAAGGCGGACCACAGCACCGTACTGTACCGGGATTACGCCCAGGACCCCCAATTGAGGCCCCTTGCGGCTTTGGAAGTCCTTTAGAACGACGATTGGCATAAGTATTATTCAGGGCTGAAGCTTTGTCTGATGTCTTGTGTGCTTGATGCTTACCTCAGCGGTTGGGCACAGTCGCTGCACATAAATCTTGGGGATACAAAGTACCGGTACTACATGTGCTCTTATTTGTTTACTGCTACTTGTAAAATCTCTTTTTCTACCATTGCAATACCATTATCCTCCTTCTGCTAAGCACCCGCTGGGTGCAGTATTCTGTTATCACCAAGACTTATCGTATGTCTAGTGACCGCAGTAAACGACCGATAAATCAGGAAATCTGAGGAAGCATGATCGACTTAAGGGTAACAGCGGGGCGGTCGCTGGCCCAATACCGTACAAAGTTAGCAGCGCTTGTTCACCCGCACCTCTCGCTCCCCTATCATTCTCGTTACCCTATCAATTACTTTAGCGCTTCGAGCAACTATCGCTAAGGGCCTGTTTGGCACGCCGTGATTTGAAATAGCCGTGATCCGAAATCACGATTTGCAAGCAGCCTTCTGACAAGCCTGACTGCAATTTTCAATTTTCTAAATCCCAATTTGGGTTACTCGATGGGAAGACCCCCAGACTCACTTGCATTTTTACGTATGATATCATATAATACTAGCAAAATACTTAAGGGTACAAAACAAAAATTTGGTAGCCCTAAATATTCACACACACTGTGAAATTTTGAAAACGCTATCTAGCCAAACACCATGGAGATTTCAAATCACGGCGAACCAAACAGGCCCTAAGGAACCAGCCTCCCTTCACCTTAAAAAGAAAAAAGCGAGAGTAAAAGATCTCATCCTATCATACAATATCATTGCAAACTCCGATTCATGATACCCTAGCATAATCACGTACACTTTTGCGAATATTAATGCTGTTGACTTTCCAGAAAATAAAACTCCCTCTGGTGCCTCTCACCGCGGCCACCACCCTCACCATTTCCCGCTAGCACTGGCACTGTACATACTTTTTCGCCAGCAACTCTGTTCACCTAGAGAGGCCGAGATTTGTCCAAGGGAACCAAACTACCGTCTTTCGATCCCTTGGTGGCGATTAATTTATTCTTATCCCCAAGAGCACAAGGTCAAATAAGCACTGTCCTGAAGGCGCCTGTCTTCCGCCGCGTCCTGTAGAGCCGGTGAGTGGATTACCGGTGTTAATAAAGAATATGAAGGGAGGCCGAGAGTTTATCGGAAGGTGTGTGGGTAGGGCTTTTTTTTTGACTACTGTATCTTATGATACCACGACAAATGGCCTGGAGAAATGCTGCGGCTTGGGCGAGTGATGGAAACCACTAGTATCGTACTTGCAAGTTTGGTGCCCGCGCCGTAATGGGCAGACTGAGTGGGATGGTAGGGATGAGAACGGGGATGGCTTCGATCTCATCTCGTGGGCCGGTGTAATCAGGTGAGCCATCTTCCCCACCCATGTTAGGTTAGGTGCGGTTCCACACACCGCCAAGCCACTTCGAGTGACTTTCTATGAATGTCCTCTACCCGGTGGCGAGGAGTATGGTATGTCACCGGTGTACTACCGGTATATCACAAGCACCGGTAGGCGAAACTCACCCGGATCAAATACCTCCTGGAGAAATCTCTTCTTCCTTCCGGGGGCGGTGAACTCGGTAAACTTAGGGTTGGTCGTGATTCTACCGAGATTAGCGACCTTTTTTATAGTAATGATGTTGAGTTTAGCTATGCGACAATATTTATTTAATTTCATAATGCTGTTACAGACTTGACGCAATCATCCCTCCCATTGCCCATCTAAACTAGTTTCTTCATGTACGATAAATGGCTAAAGACAAAAATGAAAAAAAGGAAAGGGGAAGTGAGAGCAGCACTGGAGCGATAAAAAAGGAGTTCAATGGAAGGAGGAGGAGGGAAGGAGGGAAGGAAAGAATAAAAAGGGAGAAATAAGAATATCGATTTCTTGAGAAGACTTCGCCCGATGCTCCACCACAAGAATGCTCCTCTTGTTCTTGCCCTTCACATTACCCACCACGACCACCACGACCACCACCACGGCCGCCACGACCGCCGGAAGAAGGAGCACCACCACGGCCACCGGAAGAAGGGGCACCGCCACGGCCGCCGGAAGAAGGGGCACCGCCACGGCCGCCGGAAGAAGGGGCACCACCACGGCCGCCGGAAGAAGGGGCACCACCACGGCCGCCGGAAGAAGGGGCACCACCACGGCCGCCGGAAGAAGGGGCACCGCCACGGCCACCACCATCACCACCACCACGACCACCACGTGTGCCGCACGTGCGTTTAACGAGGGGCTTTGCGGTATCCACTCGTACATACGGCTCATCTCCGAACTCGCTATTAACAAGTTTGTCAGCATCACCTCGGGGCAGTAGTCAGCAGACTTCGTCGATATGGAATGGATTGCGATGGTGCCAGGGAAGAGATATCGACCTACCCTCCCTTCTGGGCCTCCTCCCGCCTTACAAGTTCGTCGGCCGGGATACGCATTGTAGGGGCCGCAATTGTTGAAGCGGCAATGAAGGCGAGGAGAATAGCGACAATCTCGAGGTGAGCGAGCATTTTGAATGATTATGTGGGGCTTCTTCTAACGGGAAATGATGTTTCTACCGAGATATTGAGAGAAGGGAAGGAGGGGGAAGAGGACAAAGGGAATAAAACAACTGGCCGCCTGGGATTCTCAAACAGTGTACCGAGATCAACTCTGGTGTGAAGAAGTGAGTGAACAGCCAGATTATTTTAGTAATGGCCAAGAACCGAGCGAGGAAGGAGCGGATGCTACAGTGTGCGATGAAAATCTAGTGGTTGGGGGACGACAGTGTTCTTATATGCTATCAACTCTTAAACGGTAATAGGTAAGCTTGTGATTTCTAAGTTCGGTGGAAAAGTCTATGTGAGCATATGGAGACTTGCTAAGAGCCGGGGCAACTGTTGGGGATTGGCATCTACCGGAGAAACCCTTGATTGAACCGGGTTATGGACCTGCTTTCTAAGGGTTCCGGTTAGCTAAATTCTCCGGTAATACAAAAGAGTGGCGGAAGAAGCGTGAAATAGGACAGCTATTACCAGATCGGGTGGTTTAGTAATGCCAGATGTTAGTAGTGGCATCGCGCCGGTGTAGAAATGATATGGCCTATTTTTATGGATAGATAGACGGCCTCCGCAGTTTGATGCAACCACATTTGGTATAGGTGGATAGGCCAAAAATCGCATGGCGGCATGGTTGGTATTTGGAAACTTTAAGGGAAAAGCTAGCTAGAGAGATGAAGTGCTCAAAGAGATATTTTATCAAATTTGGGGAGTGGAAGGTACAATGCTACTACTGGTAATAGACCTAAGACACTCGATGGGTGCCAGCTCGGCCAAGTAGTCAGGCCTGGGGAGCCAACATATCCTAGTGAGTAGATTAGCCATGGAACTGCCGGGCTGGGGCCTGCACGTGCTGTACATTACAGAAGTCGCGATACTCCTTCAACACAAGTATGATAGCTGGGAAGCCTCACACATTTACAGAGTCATTACCTCAACGCCACCGCATCCAACAATAAATCTGCGAATAATTTTGGGAGGATGGAAATACAACTTGTTTTACTAAGTTGAGTAAAGCTTAAACGATCCCGGGGGTATGCTGGGGTTTCTACCCACATGTTAAGAATAGGGTATATAATCCGTCCCAAGAGCAGCGAGCTAGGGCCTGATAACCACCAACTGTAACTCTCCCATAAAGTTCCTCTCGAATTCCTATCCTATTTACCATTGTGCTAGAAGCGATAAGGGGGGAAGCGTGTGACCCCGCTGGCCGCGGATTGGCTTGCATGCGATATTGAGGCTATCGCGATTCTAAACTTCAAAAGAGTTCTATTGACTGCTTTCCGTCAATTTTTATTTTTATTTTTTTAAAAACGGACTGAGGAGGTTACACACCCCTCAACGGCTTCTGGCACTACCCCTACCGGTATTCTTGGAATGACTAAATAGAACGCCGTGGCCTGAGCTAACGGCTGCTGACCTCGTCCGGCTTACTGTGGTTCCTCTGCTAGGAATCATATGCTACAACGCCTCAACAGGGTAACTTATCTTTTTAGTGCCGCCCTCATGAAGAATATGGAAAATGGGGGGAAGCAAGAGGGACCAATTTTGCATGACCCAACTTCGCTACATCAATGCATGGGGTCGATTAGTTACCGAGGCCCTAAATCCCGCCGCTCCCACCGACGGTGACCATGGGCGTGGGTGCATCCTTGTGTTTGTGCATGTGGCTGACGGAGAGGTGCAATGATCTTATCATAATTCTTATCATAATCTTTGCCGAGCAGCGGCCGGTCGTAGTGGGCTCGGTTGGTTGTGGGCTTGTGCCCACGTTCTGGTTTCGGTTGCGACAGTGGAAGTGGTGGTGGTAGTCATGGGTCTGCACTCGGGTTTGTTCCTGGTTAGATGGTTGATTGGGGAAATGGAGTTATATTGGTTTGATAGAGGTAGAATTTCGGGATATGAGGGAAGGTTGGGGGTTTTTTGTGACGATTGGCCTACGAGTAGGAATAATTGGGTATCGTAAAGTCTTTGTGAAATCGGTGGGTGACACTTAAAAGGATAATCACGGACCTGTAGTCGGATTTTAGCTGGGGAAACATACTACATATGTATGTTAGTCTAATGGTATCGAATTAATAGAGCATAAAGTAAGAAGTTGTGAGCTAGATCTAAGTATGATACTCAAGTAGTTTTCTTTCACCCTAAGATGAAAACCAAGATTTCGCTTCTTCGTTCAACCAATATCCAAGAACCCTAAAACCAATAATACCTGTAACTGAATATGGAAAATATTGGCCTGTAGCAATCTTCGAGGTATACGTGAGGTTACCCTACAACAGGTTATAGTGAGGATTCTTCTCGAAACTCGCTCGAGAATTATCCAGGGAGTAAAATAATAAGCAGAAGAGTTTGCCAGCAAACTGAAACCTTGTTTAACTGTAGATCTGATACTTATATTGGATTGTAAGGAAGCATTTAAACCCGTTCTGATAGCGAAGCGAAACCAAATTCAGTTGTGGTGGTATTTTTAGATAGTGAGCAAATCTGAATGATATTCCACTCACATAGTCAAGCTGGTAAAACTGGGGAAAACTACTGCCTTAGAGCTCTAAAATTTGCTAGGTCTATCCCAGAGTCTTTTAACCCGAGCTAGACAGTAGGATTGTGACTTAATATTGAAATGTGATTGGTTGTGGTAAACAAAGGTGTGGATTTGGTAGGTACCGCACGAGTTGCTACTCGCAAAAGTATTTTCTACATTTGACCTAGACTCAATCCGAGACATCGGTCAAGCAAGCCACTGGCTTGGGGTTATCCGGTCCGGTGCGATTGCCACAGGGGGCGTCGGATAGAATACATAGTCTAGTTTATTGGTCTGCTGCTAAACTCGCAGTAGTTACCTATCAACGCCCACAATCGAGTCCTGGGACAAGCATTCGAGCTATTGCCTGGAACTGTAAATCCCGGCTTTCTTTTTCTCCATACGCACACCCTTCTTTTTTTTGGCAGTCAAACCGGAAACCCCTTGATACTTTGGGGCCTGTGACTAGAGCTTCATTGCATTTGTGGGTGGAGCCAGTCACTGGGTCGAATGAACGCTACAGGGAAACTCTACTTGAGGAGACTGTCCACAGCTTAAGATCAAGACATTGTCATTGTCACTCTTTCTCAAGACCTAACCAGCACCAAGGCCTTGGGGAAAACGGCCCTGGATAAGGCCAATACCAGCTACTGGATAATTATGATTTTTGGAATACCCCTTGAGGTTCTCGTGAGCCAAACAAAGCCTTGGACAGCACCTTCGTGCTATTGGATAGCTCGGAGATATCTGCTTTGTACCTTAACATGATATCAGCAAAAGCTACAGTAGGTGAAAGATTACGACTACAAGCGTTTCACCTCCAAAAATAAGCCGCAGTCTATACAGCAGTGCTCTAGTCTATGCACACGGTTTTGACAAACCTGCAATGGGATACAGTTCACAAAACTTGGGTTGAAAAGAAAATAAAATAAAACAAGGGTGACTCGTCGCACACGCCGAATACAACCGGATTTCCCAAGCTTCCATTCTAGAGCCTACCGTTAAGATAATCATAACCCGACAAATAGCTTTTTTCAAGAATTTCAAAATTAGTCGGGAAAGTTTAATAATATGCTCAATCCTAATGCGAAAGGAATTAACCAGGTGTCGTAGGGAGAATATCCACTACTACTACTCACAGTCAACTCCTGGCAAGTATCTTCGCAACCGGTGCATGCAGCGCATCACATAAAATAGCCTATTCCACTCAAAAAGCCGAACTACCTGCTCACTACTACCACCACTGTTATGGTCAAACATCAAGTTTAACCTCTCACAATTCCAGCACTGTGTAGGATTGTTTCCGGACTTCCAACGTGATGTGCGGTATTATATTATTATGAATGATGGCTACAAAGATGACATACCTGCTATGAAGTCTTTACTTATGTCTGTTATGGGATTTTTCTTTTCCCTAACCTAGTAAGGTAACAACGTAAGGCAGCGAAGCATAGCTTGTTAGCCAGCTAGCTAGCTAGCTCCAACACCTTACCCAGTTCGCTACTGACCCCACTTCTCCCCCCCTCCCTTTCCCCACACCTCAAACACATCACAACCCTCACCTCAATCAACCTACCAACCAAGGTATAGTAGCCAGCTGGGCTTCCATCACGAAAAATAACACATGTCCCAACCACCCCCTCGTCCCCTACCTCGATCTTCTCCCCCTTTCTATACCCCTACCCTCCCCCAGCATCCCAAACCTCTGCATCTAGTCGGGAAAGCCAGTCCTACACTTCCAGCCAAACCCCTCCGTCCGCTAGTTGATCCGAAAATTCGAGACACTGGCGTGGCTGGCTAGGGAGGGCGTGTAGGGGGTTACGCTGAGGCATGGGAGGGGTGAGTCTGCTGTTGCGGTTGTCGATCAGGGGGTCTAGGTTTTGTGGAGGAGTGGATGAAGGGGAGGATGGGCTGTGTGGCTGATCTCCTGCACGGAGGCCGGAGATGCGGGTTATAGTATTAAGAGATTATGATATGAATAAGATTATAGGGAGGGGTTTTTCCCTCTTCTTTTCCCGGGAGCATCGAATTGATTTACTTATCTGTGACCGACCTCTTTCTTTCGAGCATCTTAGTTTTTGTAAATATTCGCTGTGATAAAGCTCCGGCCCGACATACCCGCTGCCGGGGAAGTACAATAGCAGAGCGGTAATACCGTCACGATATGCTACGGGAGACAGAACTGTAAGAATCGGACAATGTTACCATTTACATGTCAAACGGGGCAAACGGAGCTCCCTTCACTCACCCCCCTTTTACCTTCCAAATACACTTACTCTCAAACTACGCCTCAAAAGGCCATCTGTCACCCCCACTTTCACACCATGTCACAATGTCGCCACAACAACCGATCCCTCCAAGAACTAAAATCTCAGCACGAGTGACGATTCATGAAGCAAATCAGATCAATTCCGTTCATATATGTACTTTTACCACTCTGACGACTACTACTACAACCTGGAGGGGAGCGGACGTAATCCATCAAGCTAAGCAAAACTAGACTAATAAATTAAGGAATGTAGGAAAACAATCAAGTGAGCAAGCAGAAATACAGTACACCGCCACCATAGAAACATGCAGAAGGGAGAGGAGAAAGACAAAACAAAAGGCACACAACGAAGCCAAAAGTGCTCAGCAATAATTCTCAAGCAAGAGCGATGTCCCACCAGTAGCCGCCGCCACCCAAACGCTTGTCCAGAATATCTTTCTCTTTGGCTTTTTGCCTTGTTTTGATTTTCTTTGTTGCTGTTGTTGCTGTTGCTGCGAGTTGACTGCTCCAGCGGGGGCGGGAGTGGCAAGGGAGGACTTTTCTAGAGCTGGCTTGGCTAGGAGCTCTTCGGCTGGGGTTGGGGAGGGTGGAGATCTACGCTTCTTCTCCCAGTTCTCTCGCGCAACTTCTGAGGCCGGGGAGATGAAAGTTTCGGTGGTAGCTTCTGCAAGGGAGGGGGATTGTTTTTCGGCGAAGGTCCAGGGATCGGCGGCTTCACACTCTTTTATTGCTTCTTCTGCTTTCGGCGTCTCTTCCGCGATTTTCGGGGTTTCGGTGGATAGTGTCTCCTCGGTGGATTGCTGAATGGTCTTTTCTGAATTCTCAGTGGATTGGTACTTGTCCTGCCAGGCGTTGTTCGTTTCTATCTCTACGGGGTCTTCGGCTGCCGTCTTCATCGGTGGTGTGACGACGACTTCGCTGTGTGCTGGTCCAGGCTCGATTTTTTCCCCGACCACCTCTGGGTATTTTGCATCCTCAGCGACTTGATCCCGGCGCTTGGCGTCCAACGGCTTGAGTTTGAAATCTTCTGGGACCTTGGGTTCACGGGTTTCTTGTGGTTCGGCGGTTTCAATCGGTTTAGTCGTCTCTTGTTCAACGGCCTTGGGCTCTTTTTCGACGGGCTTGGCAGCCTCGCCGACGAGACTGGAGAACTCCTCGAACACCTTTGGTGCCTCCTCGACTACTGGCGATGGCTTCCCGCCAAGGCCAATTTTTCCCGCAATGTCTGCTGCAATTGCATCTAGCCCCTTCGGTGGCGCGGTGTCTTCAAGGGGAGGTTGAGTCTGGAATTCCCGCATCCCTTCGATCTCCTGGAGCATGCTCTGCATTTTCTCATCAGCGTCCTCGATAGAGGCACGAACTATGACGCACTCCCCCTCTCCTGCCATGATCTCAAAGCCCAACCTTTGGACCGCACCCCAGTAACCAATAAACTTTTCGGGGGACTGCATGTTTTCTAACACTTTTATCGGGGTGGTGTGCTCAGACGAGATGGGAGATAGGGCAAGAGGAAGGGGTGCAAAGTTGAAGTCGTTGGTGGATGGATTTCGTGTTAAGACAAAGTATTTTTGCGTCGGGGGGTACTGTGGGGTCTTGTAGATGTCTTCGGCGGTTGGGGTGTCCGTGCCGGACCAATCCCACTCCTCCTTATTTTCTCTGATAGGGGTCGGTGATTCTCCCTCAGTCTTCATTTTGGCTTCTTGGAGAATCCTCTCGCGTTCCATCTCCATCTCGACAGCTCTTTGGCTCTCTAGCCGGAGTTCCTCCCTCCTCTCTTCCTCTCTTCTCTGCATCTCTTTCTTTTGAGCCTCTCTTCTCTCGGCTTCTCTTCTCTCGGTCTCTCTCCTTTCAGTTTCTCGTCTCTCGGCCTCTCTCCTCTCGATCTCCCTCCTCTCGGCCTCCTTCTGTTCTCGCATTATCCTATAGGCCCTGATATCATGCATGGCACTTTCCTCCTTTTCCTGCTCCTCACGTAGTCTCTGCCATTCCAGGATCATGGCTTGTCTTCTGACATTCCGTTCCCTCTCAATTTCAATCTCGTACTTGCTCTTTGCTGGGCGGCCGGCAGAAGACCTAACATCGCTGGGGAGGAGTATATCCATATCAGAGTCGGAGTCAGAGTCCGATTCCGCCGAACTCGACTCGGACTTATCACGCGACGGTGGTGGCGGGGGTTGTGTCGGCCGAGGAGGTAGTGGGGGAGGGGCTTGCTCGGGATCGGGGTAGGTAGGCATAGCAGCCGCGACACCTGACGGCGGGGGGGAGTTTTTCTGCGGAGGGATAACACTCTTAGCACCCTGCGATGGCGACGATGATGAAGGAGGCTCCTGCAGGAAGTCCCCCAAGAACCCAGTCTTCTCCCCATCATCGTGCTTCTTCCAGAACCCAGTCTTCTCTCCATGATCGTGCTTCTTCCTATTGACGTCCGGATCCCAGCTGTTCTGAACCCTGGGTACTCGCTTCAAAGTAATCAAGTCGATTTCGCCACCATCATCATATTCTTCCTCCTACGTAGCATTTATTAAAACCTTATCTCCAACCCAATTCAACCAAACAATGCATGGATGATAGATGAAGAAGAAGAAGAAGAAGAAGGGAAAACCAACCTCAGCATGCTCAACAACCCAGCCCCTCCCAGGCACGTACTCGCTCCTCCTCTCCGTCCTCTTCCCATCCCGGACCTCCCTCTCCCAACGCCTCCCCCAGACACGAACCGAGCGGGTGAAGCGTGGATGTGCAGCGCGGACGGTGCGGGATAGCATTGCTTTCCTATCTTTCAATTTATCCTTTGTGTTGTTATCGTGTCGTGGAGTGAATGGAAATGAGATGGAATGAGTGAGTGAGTGGGTAAGTGAATAAGTGAGCGAATGAGTGAGTTGTCAAGGTGGGGTTTGTTAAAATGTTATTGGGAGGGTAAAGGTAAGGTAGGAATGGAAGCTGCCAGTGCTGGTTGACAAGCAAGAGAAGAACCCCGCTGCATGGCTGACTGATTGGCTTGGCGATGGTGTATCACGGTTGCTCGGATGTAACTTATCGCTCGGATTGTCGTACCGGTAACTTAGGTTACCCCGTGCTTTCTTTGGTGGGCTGGACACAGGGAGTCTTGTCTTGGCTTGACAGAAAGATAGAATTGCAGGGATGGCCTCGGGAACGGAAGGGAGGGGAAGGGAAGGGAAAATCTGGGGTTGGGCTGATTGGGATTTAATCCGCCCAATCATGGGTATCGCGGGAACCAACATATTACAGTCTGGATAGGAGTTGGGTATCATTTCTTCTATTATATTTTACGATTCATTTGATCAGCGTTAAATGCCGTGCCAAGATCTCGGCTTCAACTCCATTGCCAACTTCTCCAACCCTTTCAAAAGTTCCCTGTCTTCCGCACTCATGGTCTTGACATGGTCCCCAGCGCCCATAAACGGTTTCATATCTGCTTCACAAACCGTGCCTGGAGGTGGTACCTCCCCTGTTTCAAAATACCTACGGACGTGCTTTACTGTACATAGCGATGGTGCGGATATCGAACAGTGCCCTTCAGAGTTTTGCTCTAGCACGGTTGATCCGGGGAAGCGTTTGGACATGGTATGCGCGCTAAGGTTCGCTAATCAGCACTGATAGGGAGGAAAAGAAGGAGGGAGGAAAAGAAGGAAGGAGGAAGGAGGAAGGAGGAAGGAGGATACTTTATAATTGGAGTAACCGGATCCCTACTGTTCCCAATAAACAACATCGGGGTGCTGGTGTTCCCCCTATACGGCCCCGAGAATGCCAATCCCTTAGGACGGAATTTCCAATCAGTACAGGCAAGCCTAAGCCTCGCCCATACGCCCCCGAACGTCTTCGACTGCGATGTCAATTCTCGAAGGTACTTGTCAAACGCTCTTCTATCGTCAGGCACTGGTGCACCGTCAGAACATGCGATCGCAAGCATTGTTTCAGCGCCGGTGTTTGGTGTCTTTGAGCTTCCGGGACTGTCGCAGTTGAAGCTTGTGCGAGCGGTTATTAGGTATCCCGTCCCGTCACCGGATTCGAGGAAAAGGAGGATCCAGGCCAGGATTGTGAATGCGCCTAGCGGTGCGTAGAGGGAGACGAAGAGGAGGTTACGAACATCTGATTCTGTGATTATTTCTGGAGCATTGGTGGGTGATCGAGAGGAGGGGATGGAAAGTGGTTCTGCTGAGAGTTTTTGGAGGAGGTTGTGTAGGCGGATAGTTATGTCCTCGGGCGTCGAGCCGGTGTGGAAAGCGCATCTCTCAGGGCCGGCCTGGGAGCAGTATGTCGAGAAGCTAGCGAGGACTTTATCCGTGTCTTGGAGGTTAGCTCTCCAGCCCGTAGAGTAGTAGTCTTCCGTATCGAGGATTCCTGTTCATCCCAATTAGCCCACACTCCCCTCTTTGGGCAGAGCTAACAAGGTAGAAGTAGCTACCGTCGACAACAATCCTCTCAACCCTCTCAGGAAACATCGCAGCAAACGTACTACCAATCACACTCCCATAACTGAGGCCCCAATACTGCAATCCTCTCCCCCTTACCCCACTCAACCCCCAAAGTCTCTCCGAAATTTCTAGCATGTCCCTAGCCACCGACGCAGTATTAACATATCCGCCCTTCTCCTCCCCAGCTACCGTTTCACAACTCTCAGAAAGAGCTTTAAACCGTGAGTATGCTTCCGCAACCTCACTTCCACCGGCAAGAACCTTCTCACCATCCCTTTCCATGAAAACCTTCCTCTGCAGTGCATCCTTAAAGCAGGAGAATGTGGGGGTCGTATTATTCACACCACGGGGATCGAAGCCGACAATGGAGTAGTGTGTGCCGATGACCTCCTGGAGTATTGGGCCGAGGTTTAGGAGCGTGTATACCCCAGAGCCGCCGGGACCGCCAGGGTTGATGAGAATAGGGCCGCCGTAGGGCCTGCTAGTGTCAGTAGCTTCGAGGATTGTAATTGCGATTGCAGCGGTATGGTTTGGAGAGGGGTTGGTGTAGTCTAGCGGGACGGCGAGGCGAGCACATTTGTAGCCGTCGAAGCAGGGGTAGAGTTTAATGTCCTCGGTCGGGGTGATCTGTCGTCGCTTGTCAATTCACTATCTTTATAATGTCAATATCACAGCGGGAGTGGGGAGAACATACATCCCCCAGCTATAATTCTCCTTGATCGGCCACTTGCGAATTATGGTGCTATTTTCTACACGATAGGCATACAAGAGCAGTAACACCAGAAACGTCGTAAGAAAAGTCTTGGTCGACCTGGAGAGTCTCCGTGAATAGGGTTTATCAGAAGGAATATAACCTTTCCCCTCCGAACCCACTCCGTCCGATAACAGTCCGAGCTTTTCGGCCGAGCTGTGGGGCATCTTATCCACAGTGCAGCTTTTTCTGAGTGTGGAGTAGGATAAGACGAGAAGAAGTGGGTTTAAGAGTTTTGTAGACAAGGGAAATTAAACTATAGGAATTTAATTAGTTCATTCGTATCTACTCTAGGAAGAACAAGAAGGCTTTATGGCACCTCGCGAGGCTCGGCGCTGTTGCCTTGGGAGGGTGACTTATCGATATGGCACTGATATCGTCCTCGTATTGCATGACGGAGCTTACCGTACCAATGCAGCTGTGCTTTCTTTTGGAAAAAAGCCGGTGAACCCTCTCCTCTATCCGCCACAGTGGCTCCACGCTACCAGCGCTGCTCTCCGAGTGGCCGAAGCGGTCTATGATACAAGCCAATCACACCCCGTTTTCCTCACCTACAATTACCCTTAACTTGAGCCCCCGGTAGCGGTACCGTACGGTACAAGTACTCGTAATCCTCTGACGTTTGAAAAACATGACTGCTCTTGCATGGGAGCAGGATTTACTTTGTAAGTGAAGGTTGGGTGTGGGTTGGCTTACCCGGAGGCGTAATGCAGTACGGTAGGACAGAGGACCTGGACTGATGCTTCCTGTACTTAGTACGAATATTATTATTACTTGCATGCCACCAAAATATTGAGGCTCTGGCTAATTTTTTGTCTATATGCAGTAGGAGCTATGTTCGCAAACGTTAGGAGATTACGAGTACACCTACAGTAGTGGGGTGCCTAGAGTAGTTTAGCCTCTATTTTGGGAATAGTGGGGAGGTGTAATAGAAGATTATTCTGAGTGACAACTACCAATAGTGTTATTATTACTACTGGTATTCACACTGGGTAGGCCATTAGGCACTGCTGTACTGTACAAGGCGATTGTATTTGATTGCCGCAATCTGGCTGGTGTTCAGAGAGTTCTAGTGTGTTTTTTATTTTATTTTTTACCTATTACTCTTCTATGGATAAGATTGAACCCTGGTCTCTAGCCCAGGCTTGTAGACTAAATCATTACTTCTCGCACCCTATTAATGTGTCTAATTGATACTCAATACAAACACCACAAATCACTGATTGCAACCCTTAAACCCTGCATCATACAAATACACCGTCTGGCTCCCCGGCTCGGCCATAGCTGTCGTAACCCTGGGCGTAACCGTGATAACAACCTTATTAGACCTGATAGTCTTCTCCTTTGTGCCCTTAAGCTTAAACACGCCAGGGCTGCCAAACGTTATAGTGGCCTTCCCCTCAGCATTTGTAGTGCCCGTATGACCAGCACCATCCAGCACAGTGGCACCTCCAACCGGTTTTTTATCCACCCCATTAACCACAGTAAAAACCACTTCCGTTCCACTCGGAACACTCGATTTATCTGCCCTCGCCTCCAAGAAGGCATCGGCGCTAAATGCACCTGCGGCAACGAGCACTTGGTCATCTGCGGCGACCTGAGTTTGACACCCCCCTTTATCGAGAAACTTGTAGCTGACAAGTAGTCCCCAACCGCTACTATCATCCTCGATCGATGTGATGAAGTAGTCCCGGTATTTCTTAGAATAAGTGCCGTCCCACTTGGACACCGCGTCGTCGATCGCGCTTATGATGGTGGCGCCGGGCATGGGGTGTGCACCATTGTTTGTGCCGTCGCACTCGTGGGTGCCGCCCTTGATTGTGGTAACTATGTGCCCCGTTGTGTAGATAGTGTCTTCGAAGAAAGTTTTATCAGTCCCCTCTATCCGAAGGAAGACCTTTGCCCAATAAGCATTTGCCTGGATGGAGGAGTTCAGGAGGACGGAGGATAGGATTAGGAGGGTGGCTCTGATGATGCCTGTGAAGAAACGCATGGCTATTGGACTGGCGTGAATAACTAGTGAGAGAATGGTGGTGAATTCCTCTTGCTGGGACCGGGAGGATTCACTGGGTTTTAAGTGTCTTTCTAACCACACCATTCCAAGCGTATAGGACTTACTCTATTGCACCACCGCCATCACAAGTTGAGATTATGGGGTCAAGTGGGAGCTAAAAAGCCCCCCCTATGGGAAAGCACTGATTAACCAATAAATACTAGATCTCGATGTTGAACAACTTTGTGACATTGTTTTTTTTCCCATATGAAAGTTGCTCGTTATGTTAGACTGTGAAATCCTGTAGATTATCACTGCAGCTAAGCTTAAAGGGGAATTTATTGCATTGGAGAATTCAGAGAAGCAATCGGTTCTGAGGTCTGGGTGGGAACGGGATTGCATGAGGCTACCGTGAGAAGTTTGGTTGGAGAGTGATTGGTTGTGATTCTGTGATATGATGCACCCTAGAAACATAACTCTGGGGTGGCCAGCGATACGCTAGTTTCAGCGGGGTATCATACCATGCGGGATGAGCACGCTCCTGGCTTCTGTATTTCACTTTGCTTGCGGGTCCCCTGTGCGATGCCTGGCGTTCGATCTTAGCCTCTTGGTATGTCAAACTGCGGGATTTAGACTGGATCGGAATTCTGGAGGAATGTTTGACGCACAATTATTTGTTTAGCCTAAGACATGGCCCGGAATTAGGCAAAAAGCCATTTGGAACTGGTGGCCAACCAATTACATTGTCGATTCATTTATCAATGGATCTCCTAAGATCAAGCAAACAGAATCCTTAGGGAGACACTCTAATTACTCCATCATTGCTTCCAATTCACGCGCAGTCCAAGATCACAAAGCGCTCAATAGATATCCTGACACTGTACGAATCTGAGCTGTAACCCTAACTCTATATACACCTCTGGGAATAAACCTGATTAGGCATGCTTCCTTGAGATCCTTCTGCGAGGTTCGCAGCCCCAGCGCCAAGTTGGAATTCTTCCATGAGATAGTTCACATGCAGGCTCGGTAAATATGCTTCCCAAATATCCTTTCGGACACCCTTTAGGCCGCCAACCTGCAGATGTACTGTACTTGTGGTGGGGTAACGATTGTGAACACAGCCGCTATCGCATACCGCCCCGCTCCGTGTAGAAGGGCCGAAACTTGACAGTGTGCAATACTTAAGTAGGGTTGGGTTCACCTGTCGTCAACCCCTACAGGTATACCCCACCTTAGACCAGCTCTAGGGAAATTCACCCGCAATCCGCCGACCTAGAAACCCCATTAATGCTGGTAATAATCCTCTCGAATGACATCATCAACCCGCTGGAAGGCCGAAGCTCACTTTGGGCCTCGTTGCCTCAAAGATAAACCGGATATATTCTCTAGCAATTTCGCCTAGCCTGGCAGGAATAGTCCTCTTCGCTTATGATTCTACCTGTGCCTCTATAGCAGAAACTTTGCTGTCATTCTGAACTACCATGAGGACCTAAATGTTTACGCCTGAGACAAGCATACAAAACCATTTTCTCAAATTGGTATCCGATTCTGATCTGTAGGAGTAATACTTCTTTGGTAAACAGATTTCCGTTTCTGAGGATGTTTGTATGTCGTCATGAGGTCTAGATTGGTTAAGGAGATCCCTTGCCCGACCTCTGTCGGCTATCTGCTGGAGTATCTATTTATCCGTCTTTGTGAGACGTAGCACCACCTTAACCTTTATGTTCTCAACTGCATTCCGAAGTGTAGGCGGTATGGTAGTTTCCAAAGCTAGAGTCCTCACCTTGCTCTTCCCCCGATTCCTCTCCAGTGTCAATGGGTCTGGCGTGTCCATACTGGCGTGGCAAGCTTCCTATTATAGATATGTTTCTTGAAACATTTTGCGGCCTATGCCGTGAATACAGACTGGCGGCGCTACAGCACAGGAATTGATAAACACTACTTTCCCCACTCTCTAGTCGGATGACCGATTTAAAGGGATCTTTCTTTTCGTGCTATTAGCCTTATACAACAGACATACAGTTCTGTGCTGGGGCACACGCTATCAATAAGATATATGCTCACCTTGGATCAGTGAAAAATACAATAAGAAACCTGAGTTGCCGGACAAAAGCAGGGAAAAAAAAAAAAATGAACACTGCGGAATCAGGGAAATACTATAGGCGATGGAAGAATCTCTCCTGGCTGGCTACCGTAGTTCCTTATCCACTGGTGTTGTGTTGGCTTCATGGCATGCATGTAAGTGGTGAATGATGCCTTCGGGGGCGAGCAGCAAAAGTATCCAAGAATCGGAATATTCAATAGGCTGTTGGACCTAGCTGAGGGGGCCTAGCGGCCTAAAACTTGAACCCTTTCAAGACCTTGGTGGCTGTGCTAAGAGGCCTGTGGCTACTTTCTAAAATTTCTTGTGCTCAATGCAAATGTTTTCTATGCTTTCTTGGAAATGATAGCTGCGACTTGTTTTTCAACCCAGCACCTGAAAGGTAAAAGAAAATCCGGCCCCTCCGCAGAAAAACACCACTGCACCCCCTGCCTCCTTACTTAACCAAACAAGCAAAGGGGGAAAGCTAAGACTAGCTGTAAATTCAACACCACGCAATCACACAGCCTTCTCCGACCACTCGACTGCTTGCTCTATTGCACCACCGCCATCACTAGTTAAGATTGTATGAAATCAAGTCGGAGCAACAAACCCCTCCCCCCCTAGGGGAAAGCACTAATCGACCAACCAACACCAAGTCTTGATGTTGAACAACTGACCTTTTTTTCCCTGCAAAAGTTTCTCGCTGAGTTAGGAGATCTTGTAAATTGTAACTGCAACCTGGCTTAAAAGGGAACTTATTGCATTGGAGAGTTCAGAAAAACACTGGGTTCTAAGATTTCAGTGGGAACGGGGTGGCACGAGGCTATCGTGAGAAGTTTGGTTGGAGAGTGATTGACTGTGATTCTGCGATATGATGCACTCTGGAAACCTAACCCTGGGGTGGATAGTGATACATACCATTACCTTAGTTTTTTTGTCGTGGGGCATCATGCGGGGTGAGGGCTCTCCTGGCCTGTTTTTGTATTACCTTACTCGCAGTTCTCTGTGCGATGCCTTGCGTTCGATCTTCGCCTCTTGGTATTTCAAATTGCGGGGTTTAGACTGGATAGGAATTCGAGAGGAGGGTCTCCCGCACAGTTGCTTTTTCGGCCTGAGACATGGACCTGGGGCTAAAATGTAGGAGAAAGCCATTTGAGACTACCGGTACTCGAGTAAATATAACGGCGAACCAATTACCGTATCGATCGGGTTATCAAGCATACAAACTCTTTACCGGTGTGAAGGCACTCCCATCGCCTCCCCTCCGCTCCCAATTCATGCGCAGTCAGGGATCACAAAGCACTCAATAGATACTGGTATCCTGGCGCTGAATAAGTCTAAGCTATAGCCCTAACTCTCTGTACCTCCGGGTGTAAACCCGATTAAACATACTTTCTCGAGATCCTTCTGCGAAATTCACAGCCCCAGCTCCAGGTTGAATTTCTTCCATGAAATGGTTTGTATGCAGGCTCCTGCAAACGACTTCCTAAAAACCCTTTCCGACGCCCTTTGGGGTGCCAGCCTACCGGTGTACGGTCTTGTGGCGAGGCTCACGTTTGTGAATCGGCCGCTATTGCATACTATTAGCCCAGCCCCCGTGGAAGGGCCAAAACTTTATGGTGTGCGGTAACCGGGTAGGAGTCGGGTTCAGAAAAGCCGACCCCACGACAGGTATACCCCGCCTTAGACCGGCTCCAGAAAAGTTCACCAGCAATCGCCTGACTTAGAAATCCTATCAAGCTTCATAATAATCCTCTCGATGACATCTTCAACGCACCGGAAGGCCGAAGCTCACTTTATCCATCGTTACCTGAAAGGTAGACCAGATCTCTTCTCTTGTAATTCCGCCTGGCCTAGCTCCAACAGTCCCCTTCGCTCACGATTTTGCATGTACCTCGATATCAGCAACCAAGCTTGCATTCTCTGTCACAATGTGGACTTTGAATGCTTACACCGGAGATGGGCACACCGAAGATTTTTCTCCAATTGCGGTCCTGGTTCCGATCAGTAAGAGCAATACTTCTTTTGGTAAACAGATTTCCGTTTCTGATGACATTTGCATGTCATCATGGGGCCCAAGCTGGTCAAGGAGATCTCTTGTCTGCCAGCTATCGAGCATATGCTGGAGTATTTATTAACCACCCTTTGTAAAAAGTAGCGCCACCTTAACCTTTTTGTTTTCAACCGCATTCCCAAATGTAAGCTATATGCCAATTGCCAAAGATCTCTTCTTCACACTGCCATTCTCCCGATTCCTGCCTGGTGTCAATGGGCCCGGTGAGTCCACCCCGACGTAGCAAGTTTTCCTATTATAAGTACGTTTGTTGAAATGTTTTGCGAGTATGTGGTAGGCAGTCCGAGACTACGTCGTTAACACAGATTAGTAGCGCTATATCACTGAAGGTGCCTGACGAGGAAATCGTATTTTTCAGTCCTCTTAATGCCCGAACGACTCAGCACTCTAGGCCTGCCTCGGTACTCTCGACGCTAATATCGTTCCATAGCAGGCTTAGCTGCTAATGCCTACACCGAATTTTACTATTTCACACCACCCAAAGGGTACAGTAGACACCCGGTTCTGTGTTGGGCAACACATGCTGCCGATAAGATGTTCGTTCAACTTGGCCCAACACCTTTACCATCCAGTGCGTAATACTGATAATTGGATGGCATTTGTGGACGTGGCTGCTATTGCGTGCTATCGGAATTCGGCTTCTTTGCTCAGATTTTGGCATCATGCAATAGTGGTCGGGTTCACAAATATTGTTCAATCATGAGTACCATTGACTCGAGTAGTGCTTGAGTATTGCTCACGCGCGTAATCTAGCCTCTCTACAAGTTGGGCGGGGTCCGCATCAGTAACAAGCATAGTGCTCCTAAGAACCCTTGAAACTTGGACAATCATTGGCCTGGATGTTTTGGCCCAGTTTGATCCATTCCTCCAAATACCCGTTTTCCTAGCCCGCAATTCGCCATATCCACTTGCACCAGGCTACGCCTTGACAATGGAGGGCTCTCGCTGCGCTTTCAGTCAACTTACTTTTTATACACTACTCTAGTAACCAAATCGCTCGTCGCCCCCCCCCCGCTATTTCTATTAGATACCGTTTCGCAGTATACAGAAACTGGCCCTGGTCCTAAATAAACACTGGTTGCCACTCGTGAGCCTCTCTGCTAGCCTCGCTTGATCTTGTGGATGCGGGGCGATGAAAGCACCAAGAATCAACATCGTCTAAGACTGCAGGCAATCGTAGTTTATGTCCATAATCAGACAGGAGGGTGCCCTAGGCACATGCCCACCAAGGGACCTGTGGGTGGTTTACTATCCTCAGACAAACCGAAACAACAATCATATCTGAATTGTGCTGTGTCGTGCTGATTAGGCAGCGCGGCAATGTTGCATGATCAGGTAATTTAGGGGCAAAAAGTTATATCTCACTCGGCCCGAGGGCCTAGAGGCAAACACCGGAACAATGGAAGGAAAGAAGAAAAACAAACCTGAGTTGACTAATAGCGGGGACTAGCAGATAGGTGGAGATTCAGGAGAAGTAATGACGGGTTTGTATAGTGCAGGGAACGGAAGAGGGGCGAGAGGATATAGGCATATATCACCGTCAGTATTCCTCTGCAAGCTTCGCCATTGGGCCTTCAATCTCGTTTTCCTTCAAAGATCGATTAAGTCACGTTTGTGTATTGATTAAGGAATAATTTGTTGGCCTGGTCTCAAAGGGGAATTTACATTACAATGATTCTAGATATCTAAGCATGCCAGCACGATTTTCAGACAAGAGGAAGGAAAGAGGAAATGCAACGAAAATAAGCTCTACGGATATTGGAAAACGCCCGAGTTAGCACATATCCTAATTACCATAAGGTTTATTCAGTAGGAGTTGACCCCCCGAGAAAAAATGGACCAGCTGAGAAACAACAGGTCTCCAAGTAGAACAACTTGACTTTTTTCTTCCTCCCCATCCCCTCATACAAAAGTTCCTTGATAGGTGAAATCTGGTAAGTTCAGGTTACATTAGTGAATTCCAAGAAGTTATCAGTTCTGGCATTTCAGCGGGGTCTGGGTAGCACCGGGTTTGGCTGGAGAGTGATTGACTGTGATTCTGTGTTAGGATGCACTTGAGACACCTAACCCTGTATGGACAGCAATACATTGGCTTTGTTATCTTTGTAGTGTAGTACGACACTATCGGCCGTTAGAATGCTGCTGGCGCATATTCGTGCTACTTCGCTTGTAGACTCGCTGTGCTAGCCTTATGTTGAGTCTGGGTATCTCTAATTTGACGGTTTAAAGTAGATTTGCACTCTAGGGAAGCGTATAATCACCTGTTAATTGGGGCCGTTCGTATTAAAGTGGGGGGATAGATAGGATAACGGTAGATCGTAGGGTGAGAGGACTTGATTTTAGAACTTGTGCACTATATTTGGAAGGTAGGGATGTAGGTTCCATAACTTCATTTAGACTCCTCTAAAACTAACAATGGTAGAGTCAGCTGTATAAGTAGAACACAATTACATCCCGATCCTTCCATAGATCACCACACCTGCCTCGGTATCTCTCCGTGTGTCCATATTCCACCACACACCCTGGCTGAAATAAAGGAAAAATATGTTTGTAGAATCTACTCCGTAAACCGCCAAAGCACTAGAAACAATTCATCACGCTCTCAAACAATCTGCAGTATACCCATGGCTTCCAGAACCACCAACAGCCTTATCACAATTTTGGCTATAGGATCAGCGGGCAGTTTTTCCTCCACTTACCCCTCTAGAAGCAAAAGCAGAGGACGATGACGACAGTCACATCACTCTTCTGGAGGCCAAGAGAGAAGAACATGGGCACAACCACCACGAGAATTGGCTACCTTTTTCATTCCTTTTATTTTATTGCTCTTTTTCCCCTGCGAGCCTGTCCCTATATGCCCCGATCGCGAACGTTTGACCTAAAGTAAACCCGAATCGATTTTGACTGTATAAAATGGCACCTATTGCATAACCTTCCTTCTCTCCCCTGAGCTCCTCACACTCTTTCAGTGCTTCCCAATGCTGGTAAAGGGTGTACAACAAGAACTTATAACGCAAATCTCCACGATGAGTGCCTTGAGGGGGACAAGCTGGAAGTGCCGGGGCGAACGGAAGTGCCGTGCGGATCCGGAGTGCGAAGAGGAAAACTGAAGCGGTGGAAGGAGTTCAATCCGGAAATTGAACGAATCGGAAGCACGAAGACTACCGTAAGAGCTGAGGGAGTTCTCAATGACTGATTTTTGTTTTGCTAGCAAGGGATTCTGAGAGAGAGGAAAAGGGGAACTGATTTGCACAAGAGAGAAGGGTGTTGTAATTGCTGGAAGGATAGGCGCATGTGTTGTGACTTATGTAAACTCCTGTGATGATAGTTGGTTGGTTGAGCAAGAACGTGCAAGTGAGAGCGTGCATGTAAGAGTTCAAGTTGAATGAGAATTACCCCACAGAGGTCGGTTGGCGATCAGAATCCTTGTGCTTGGCGTTTCATTTACACTTGACGGCCAAGGTTTTCAAATCATACCTTATCACTCGAAAATGCGCGGAAATCAGTTGTTGGTAGATAGTTTCTGTCCTTTCTGATATGCTACTTTCTTTCAAGCCAGAGTATGTTTAGGACTGGAATGCTGTTTCTATAGTTGTTCCTTTATTATTCTTGTATGGTTTGTTGAAAGCTCAATGGCTTCTTAATTCCTTAGGGCCTGTTCGGTTGGAACGGTTCCTTTCCGTTCCCCATACAAATCGCCCTTTTCCTTCCGTTTCAAAACGGAGGGGAGGCCATTTTCATAGCAGAAACGGTCTCCCAACGGAACGGTCCGTTCCAACCGAACAGGCCCTTACTATGTGTAGTGTGGAAAGTGGTGGTAATTACAAGATCGAACTAGTTCACTATAGAGCGGGACTCCGCTTCTACAGTTGTCATCGCTATCACTGACCCCAGAGCCCCAGACCTTGTCGGCAAGCAGCTGGCGGCCTTTTCCACTACATTTAGGACAGAACGAAGGCTTTGTTTCGACTCAACTACACAGTGCTCAAACTGCCACAGCTTTGGACACCATGTCAACAAGTGCACCTCCTCGGCTACCTGCCGGTGGTGCTCTCTTCCACACCCTACCCTACTGGGGAGCATGCCTGCCCCACAGCCACCTGTCGACTGAGAGGTCGGCCCTGCAACCACTCTATTTGAAGGTGTGTGAATTGCTCTGGCCCTCACGATGCCCACCACTTGTTATGCCCCTCTCGAGCCCAAGAAGATCGCGGAGGTCAAACCTCAGGGACAGGGGAAATGATGGGTACTTGATTTCTATGAATGGTTATTGTAGCTATTGCTTAGGGGGGCATATAGGGACAGGCTCGCAGGGGAAAAAGAGCAATAAAATAAAAGGAATGAAAAAGGTAGCCAATTCTCGTGGTGGTTGTGCCCATGTTCTTCTCTCTTGGCCTCCAGAAGAGTGATGTGACTGTCGTCATCGTCCTCTGCTTTTGCTTCTAGAGGGGTAAGTGGAGGAAAAACTGCCCGCTGAAATTCTTCCTCTCACCAATACTTCTAACGATAGTCATCTAATCAAACTATAGGATGCTAGCCACTACTACGAGACACGGATACAGGTATGAATCGATAAAAACCTATAAACCCACTTCTTTGCCCCACAGTACTCTGTCGTCTCATGGCGTCTTTCAAGATTCACCGCTGGTCACTCGCCCCGGATCTCTGCCTCCCCTTTATGCTTGAAACTGAGCTCGTGCTAGCCCTGAAAGAGCACCTAGAGGCAAACACCGTGCCAGTGAAGAGAGAAAAAAAATAAGCGTGAGTTGACTAATAGCGAGTACTAAGGGGTAGGCGGAGATTCCGGAGAAGTAATGACCGGTTTGTAGTGCACAAGAAACTGAATGGGGGTAGGAAGATATATATACGTATTATGTGTACCACTCCTGCAAGATTCGCCATCCGGCCCTTCAATCTCATCTTACAAAATCGACTTAATCGCGTCTGGATGTTAATTGAGTTATAGTTTGTTGGTCCGGTCTCTGGGCGGAATTTGCACCCCAAAGGTTCTCGATATCTGAGCACGCCAAGGTTATTTCCAGGTAACGGCAAAGCGGATATGCAATGAAAATAAGCTCTACCGATATTTTGAAAGAGCCCCAACCTAGCACACATTGTAGCTGAGGTGGCGTTTACTTAAAATGAATCAACCCCCCCGAGTAGGGCAAATGCATCAACCAACAATACCAAATCTTGAACTAGAACAAGGGTTGCGACTTCTTTTTCTTTTTTTTCCTTCATTTTCTCTTTTCATGTACAATTTGTAAGTCGTGAAATCTCGTAAGTATTGTCGCACTGGAGAATCCCGAGAAGTTACTGGTTCCTGAGTTTTGGTGGGTACTAGGTAGCGTGAGGGGTTTTCGCTGGAGAGTGATTGACTATGATTCCGTGGTATGATGTTCTCTGGACACCTCACCCTTGTATGGATAGCATTACTTGGGTTTTGTTATCGTATGTATGATATCACGTATGGTAGATATGTTGCTGGCATATATTCGTGCTACTCTGCTTGCGCGCTCGCTGTGTGGTGCCTTACGTTGTGTCCCACCTCTTGCTCTCTGAAGTTGGGGGGCCGAAAGTGGATTAGAATTCTAGGGAGAGGTTTGCTGCCCAATTTCTAATCCAGTCCGAGATACCTCTCGGAATTATATGGAAAACTGTTTGGAACTAACGGCTAAGAAATAGGACATCAATCTGTTTATTACAAGATCCCGCAAAGTCACACACATCAACTCCCCGTCACGTCATTCCAATAACTCCATCCCCTACTCGCTGTCTGACATCTCAGAGTACTCAATAGAGACCCTGGCACAAATTCTGAGTTATCCCCCCCCCCCAACCCTAATAGCTCCAGAAATAAACCCAATTGCCTCAAAACCCTTCTGCCAAGCTCGCAGTCCTAGTCCTAGGTTGAAATTCTTCCGTAAAATAGTTCGTCCGCAATCCCCGCAAAATCTATATCCCAATAACACTTTCGACCATATTTTAAGCGCCAACCTATATCCTTCCAGTTAGCCCAATTTTCAAGAGATTCTCCCACAATCGCCTACCTGGGAGATCCCATCAATTTTCATAATGATCCTCTCTAATGACATCTTCAACGTCGCGAAACTTGAAGGTCGAGGCACACCTTCGTTCCTAGCTACCTCAAAGATATATCGGATATTTTCTCTGGTACTCTCGCCTGGCCTAGCTCGAAGGATCCCTTTCGCCCATGATTCCATGTGGGCCTCTAGAGCATCGAACCTGCCTTCATCCTCCGCCACTGTGAGAACCTGAATTACTGCGTATGAGACGATTTCGGTGGAGATTTTCCTCCAATTGTCGTCCGTGGTTTCCTTTTGAAGGAGGCAGCTGCCTAAAAGTAATGCCTCATCAGACAAGCAGATCTCCGTTACTGAATATATAGGCATGTTGTGCAATTCGAATTGAAGGAGAATTTTTTTTGCCTCGCCACTGTCGAACATCCACTGCAGTATCTCTTTATATATAGCTGTAAGATGCTGCGCCACCTTCATCTTGTTGTTTTCAACTGCATTCCTAAGCGCGAGTATTCCTGCGATTGCTATAGTTCTGGCCTCCTCCTTGCGCTTTCTCTGTGGGAGAGCAGTCCTGAACTTGGTTGCGTAGCTGTCTATGACTTTAAGAGTCCGTTTTTCGAATCGTCCGTCCATTAATTGTTCAAAAGCAGTTATAAAAACATCCAAGAAGAGGCTGAGAAGTATCTTGTTCTCGGTTTCGGCTGTGGCGAGAAGGATTTCAATTGCGGCATATACAAGGTCCTCAGCTTCTTGGTCCTTGCCTTCGTCCACCAGGCCTTGGAAATTCCCAATGCAGAGTTCTAGCATTCGGCGTGCGATATTAGGGCGATTCCCTTCCCTGACTGTCCATAGCAGAGCTTTTACCCATGCCCGAGCTAGGAGCCCTGTTGCGTCAGGGTATCCAAATTCGATTGTATTTTTTAATAACATCATTCCAGTCTTGGTGAGGAACTCTAAAAAACTTTCATCTCCGATTCCAACACTAAGCTCCCAGGCCTTGACTCCTATTGTGAGAAGAAAAACTAAAGACCGTGTTTTCTTGCGTTCAATAGCGGTGCCAATATTTTGAATTACCCTCCTGGCTCCTCGCTCCACACCTTCGTTACGACCCAGTCGAATCTCTTTCTCCAACACCTCTAGTTCCCGGCGAGTGGCATTGTCTAATGATGCAGTGTGCACTACCGACAGCCGATTAGACGAGTGACGACCTGTATCTCCAAGAAGCTGTGCAATATCATCATGTCCAACAAACCGCGCCGCTTCGAGAGCACTTCCATATTGTCCGCATTGGCGATTCGGCTCACGCGTAACCTTTAACAGTGTTTCAACCACGTCCAGACACCCAGAGTGTGCTGCGGCTTGTAGAGCTGTTCCATGTGGTTCACAAATTAAATTTGGATTAGCCCCGCTCCGTAGCAATTCTTCAACAACCTCTAGGTGATTGCTGACAGCTGCTGAATGCAGAGCAGCTCCATGTCCATATACTGAAGAGTTGCTGGAACAATTGATATCCGCATCCCGTTCAATAAGTAGCTTTACCATATCTAAATGACCATAATACGCTGCTGCATCCAACGGGCAACTGTATTCTATGCCTTGATTAATATCGGTGCCCCTTTCGAGTAGAAGTTTGGCAATTTCGGTATGACCACCCACTGAGGCAGATTCCAATTCAGGGCTTAATGAATCAAGAGATGGGAAATGCTGCAGCAAACACTCTACGATATGTGTGTGGCCACGATCCACTGCAACACTTAGGGCAGCTTTACCGTCTTGACTGTCCGATGCATGCTGCGGTAATTCCAGTAGCTTTTTAACTACCCTTAGATGGCCCCCTAACGCACTCATCTTGAGCGGGCTGAACCCCTGCTCAGGTTCTGCTGAATCTTGGCTGCCTGTGGTGGCAGAGCGTGCAACTAAGGGAACTAATGCCTCCAGTCCAAAGTAGCACACGAACTGTAGAGGCGAGATCGTTTCCTGAATGAATCCTGTTTTTCCAAAATACTGGTATAGGCGAAAACAGAACTCTATGTTCTCCTTGGCAATCAAAAAAGATTCCAGAATTTTTATGCAATCTGGATCGCTTAGCAAATCCTCCTCGCAGGATTTTAAATGGTGTGCCCACTCGGTCACGGCGTACCTCAAGAACGGTAGATTGCGGAGTAAGCAGTGATCGTTTTCGTATGTATTATTTGGGTGAACTGCCGGGGGTGTGTCATAGGTATATGGACGATAATGATCATGGGGATGGGGGACGGAGCTTGAAAACTCGTGGAAGCTTAAAAATGTTATACAGTCCCGGGCTATTTGTTTTGATGCATCTTGGAGAGTGATCCTCCACCAAATATTGGGGTGAGCACCCGCCCTATCTATCAGATATTCTTTCACCGAGTAGTGGAGAAGAGTGACTCTCCCAATTGATTCATCAACATGAATCAGTGGTCCACAGAGTTTCCTTAGCTTGTCTGCTCTCATATCTCTATCGATATCGTCTTGTAGCATTTCGAGGGAAGAGTGAGCACTGCTGAGTCCGAGGGCTATGGTAGCTTCCTTGATACTAAGTGGCCTTCGTGCAATTATCAACCATTTGAACAACTTTGTCGCATCGGGCCTCGCATCTTGTGGAATTTTGGCTATAATTTTGTCGTATCGCTCGTATAAACCACCAGTAAAGGCTTTTAACTCAGATATGATACGGTGAAGCTGTTTTTTGGACCATAACCCTCCCCATTCTTTGATATCCTTCACTACCAAGTGCGTAAGGAGCCAGTTGTTGTCCGCCTTCTCTTTAATCTCATTTCCTGCCCAGCTTATATCTTCCTTATCCACCGAGGGCAAAAGCACAGACTTGAGTTCTTTGGTAACATAAGTATCGATGTCTTGCTCAAGAAGTGACCTCCGAAGTTCTGTTGTTCTGGATTTTATCGGTGTAGAGTCCAAGCAGGTACCTATAACGGACTTATCTGGCCTGCTTGAAATGAGAACCTTCAAACTATTTCCTGGAAGAGTGAGACTCAACAGTGTTTGAATTATGCTGTTTTCCGGGTCATCGCATTCATCCAAAGCGTCAAGGACGATGAACACTTCCTTGATGGTCCTTAGATACAGGGCGCTTGCAAGGACACTGCTAAGGTTCCGGGAGGTTTGCCCATGGAAGTATTCCCAGTAGACATATGGGCGTAGATCCGGCTCCTTTAGCAAGAGCTGATGAAGGAGTGAAGCAAAAACCTCATCGGGTTTTACCTGACCACCGCTGCAGAAATGATACAAGGTTATTTTTTGGACATCACTTTGTAGATGCGATACCAGGATTCCTAGAGCTACTGATTTGCCAACACCAACATCGCCCTTTAACCACAATGCCATAGTCGGATCATTCTGGCACTGCCAATCTTTTAGATATTCCTCGTCCGAGATCCAGCCCCCTGTGTTTTCACAACGCTTTGTTGACTGGCCATTTAGAGACTTTTTGTAATCTCCGCTGGTATCATGCAATACCTGAAGGAACTCATTCTCGCGCTCAGGATCAACTAGTTCACTCTAGGTCTCAGCTAATCTTGTACTAAAGTTTTTGCTACCAATATTGACATTCTCTATCTAAGCTAACCTTGTTTAAAGCCACGGAGAGTCAAGCCCAATGCCCTTTTCCTCACATCCCGGAGCTGGGCTAATGCTTGCATGTATCTTGGGTCCTGGTTATCGCAGAATTTGACCAACTCGCTATGGTTAGCCATACTGGCTACTGCCGTTCCCTGCTTGGGCGGAAGCGTAAGAATAGCTGAATTTTGGATAACAATCTGTAGCAGTTTAGTTATCTTCTCTCGCAACTATGAAAAGTAGATCTTACCGTCCGGTTCCACATTGTCTTAGTCTCATAAAAACAAACCACAAACAAGTCACCATCTCTCAGGGATTGCACAAAATCGTCACTAATCTCGGAGAGGCCCACTTTGTCCCTTTTCATGGATTTTATCAACTTCCTATTTACCGGGAGAAATGGGAGTACATTAAGCGTATTTGCTGCTATCGTACCCAGATCCGCCTGGTTGGAGCCTTGATGGGGTGTACCGAAAAATAAAATTCCTCGCACTCGGTGATATAGGTTCTGAGACTCCTCGGTGTCTTTTCCTTTAGACTGTATAATAGCCTAAATAAGTGGAGCTTAGTTAGCTTGATCACTTCACGCAGACAAGACTGTACATAATTCTCACAGATTTGGCTATTATCCCTCCCAGACTATGACAAACAAATATTAAGGGCTTTGTATCCTAGGAGAATATTAATTCAAATAGCTCATTTAAATAGTCATCCTATCTCTTCCTTACCTGCAAATCAATTAGCGTTTGATTGAGGTTGTTGGCTATCTGTCTTATTGTGGCTACCGAGTGTGATCCGACGACGTTTGCATCATACCCGAAGGAATATATTCTCGCGTTTCGAAATTCATCGGTAGATGGTAAATTGTCCTTCAGCCAGAGGTTGCCGCTTTTGTGAGTCCATGTACTCTCCCAATGACCACCAAAACCGTGGATGGCGACAATTGTAATATCATGGTTGGCAGGCTGATGAAAGGAGGTCAACCCTTCCTTAGGAAGCTTTTGTTTCTAGTTTTTATGTCAATACGATGATCGCTTTGCACCCTTTATACACTAATGTCTTTGATACTTACCACATTTAAGCATTGGAAACAGGAGGTAAGCAAACCCAGGCAACCGCAGTGCCGCACCTGGGGAGGTGGGCTTTGTGAGCCTGGCTGGTCCATGCTCTTGTGGAAAATGGCTTGCGTAGTGGGTGTGTTTGGTAGGGGCTTTGTGAGTTTGCAGTAGATTGTGAACACAGACGAGAGCACTAATGTCCAAAAGGTAATAAACGCTTTCTACCCATTCGTACCACCAAGTGCCGGAAATTAGAGCTCCTTTATAAAATACCTGCTTCGTCCTACAAGCAGTATCCTTATGCAATCTTCGGGTGGGGGGATTAATCAGTGACCGCCCTTGTATTGGTCAAACTGCCATAGAGACCTCTTCTGACCAAGGAAACAATTGTAAAGCGTTCATTCAATTTCATCTCTAAGCTCTAGGCTTCGGTTCATATCAGAGACAACCATTCATTGAGGGGTGCTAGTCGGCTGACTCTGGTATCTGAGTAGATGCGCAGTTCCTTACTGGACCACGCATGCGACTAGCCCGATTTTCGGTACTCGAGTAGACCTCCTTCCACAGCTTTACGGTGCATCACGGACACACTCTGGTGTTCCTGTGCTACCGTAAAATCTCAGGAATAACGAACACGCCCCCCTTGCAAGGAGGGCGGAGACGATATCAGTAACATGCGTAATACTCCCGAGAACCTTTGAAACCTAGACAATCACCGTGCTTTATCTACTGGAGCACCCCTCACAAATACCCTTTGCACCAGCCCGCGATTTATCGAATCCATCGATCTTAGACCATGTCTCTTTTTGTCGGCCACTCAAGCAACCCAATCAGTCAAAAAGCATCCCACCATTTCTATGAGATACCACAACCAAACACCGGCCACCCCCCGTGGGCGGCCCTCCTAGCCCCACTCGACCATGGAAACATACTCTAGTGGGATGAGTGTAGCCAACATCTTTCAATACTATAGTAGCCTCAGAGCCTAGTTATTTTCCCCAAGGCTAGTAGGACCTCTATGAGATGGATTGCTTCACAGACTAGTATGTCTTAGTCATACTGTGAGTTTGCTGCTTCTTAGCTCTGACTCCACAAGTGTAACGATACCGTCCATAATAAGAATACCAGTAATAAGACCACTTGAGTAGCACAATCGCAAGCTAAGTCCCTAATGTGACGGGTCGATATTCTAGACAGAGAGATCGCTCACAAAACCATTATGATTTACTGCCCTGAGACAAGCCTAGACAACCATACTCGAACCTGCATGGTGTTGTATTGTACTGTATAAGACTCTGGTGGGGGGTTAATCAAAGAACACCCTGGCATTGGTTAAACCACCACAGATACCCCTTCTGCCAAATAAAAAATCGTAACTCACGCACAGAATTTCTTCTAATCAATAGGCTTAGGCTGCATATCAGAAACGGCTATTCATTGGTCAATTCAATATATGCCCGCATATATTGGGAGTGTCTATGGACTAACTTTGGTATCTAAGTAAAATATTTTTTACCAATACAACCCAGTTCAGAACGTATCATTGCCCTTTAAGTTACAATTTACTAAACCGATGATACCTGAGCACTGTACTCGTACAGTACACTGCTAAACAATTATGATGGGATTGATGATACCATTTTGTGTATGTTATATCACGCCAATCGAAGCGAGGACAAACTATCCGGATACCAGCGTTGGTCTGTTAATGGGATTTTGGGGGGATGGGTGTGAGGTTTATAGGCCATTAAATTTTGTGCATGCAGTGGCATGCTCGAATACTCGTACGTTGAAAGAGAGATTCCATAGACACCTTAAAGACACCAATCATTGATGAATTTGGATTTTCTAGGGTCCTAACTGGCTAAGCTCGAATGTTTGGTAATCGAGCTTGTTGCCAACCACTACCCCAATGTTCACGGATTTTAGTATCCCCGCCCCGAAACTGTGCGAGGGTGTGAGAAAAAGTGCAGCGAGCTCCTTCTGGTGGGCTAGAATTTGTGGGTAATGCTGACTAGCTGAGGAGGTATTCAGCTTTGTCTAACTTTCGGGTAGCCAAATCCGGGGATGGGAGAGAGTGTTGCCAACTGTCTGGTAATAATCTCAAGAAATTTATGTGATGTAGATTAACGAGTAGATAGGAAAACAGTTGCAGCAGGGTAATATAGAGCGGCATTTCCCCTGACGAACGGAGAAGAGACCTTCTAAGACTCTTTCATGCAGCATGAAGCATGAGAATCAAATCATCTGAACACCAGTGACGGAGTAGTTAGGCTGGATAAAGCGCGAATAAAGTGAACTTACAGCAGTTCCCAGAAAGCAAGAGTGCAAGAAAGTTTTTTGAAATAAAAACTTTGGACTTTGAAGTGTCTAAGACATAGGGTAGGGGTTAAGACAGACCACAGAGAGGGTCTAAGTGTTTATGGGGTAAAGCAGCTGTCCTAGCTTGTTATTGGTATAGAATTCTCTCCGATTTTAGGATTTATCACCAGTGGGGACTAAGCCTGACCATGAATTAGTTCTCAATTTTTAGCACAGCCCCTCTCCCATGTCTTAGACACTTCAGTCTAAAGTTTTTACTTTCGAAAAAATTTCTTGCGCTCTTACTTTCTGGGAACTACTAGAAAGCGGTTTATCCAATACCGGTATATCATATCATCCTTGATGTATGGAATTTGAAAGAGGGGCAATGGGGGTGATGGTAATTCTGCTACTGCATATTTCTCATAAGGGGCCAAAAGGGCAAAATGCTAGGTAGCATTTCTCTACCTATGATCTCAAAATATTCACTAATTAGAAAGAGTTCCCGAGACTTACCCACAACTCCCGATAGTACCACAGAAATAAGTGGCTCAGTGATTATAGGGCGAAAAACTGTGTCTCGGACTACCGGGAACTATCATCATTGATCAACCCATTGGGTGCTTTGCAGCACCACTGGTCATAATCGCCGAAAAAAAAAAACAGTCTATCCCGACCTTTACCTAAACTCGAGTCCCGGTAAGAGTAGGGCGCCACCTGTTGGGCATGCGCAGTTCTGAACTGCGCTCCCAGCGTGTGGGTGAACGTCGGGGACGGACTTTCTTTTTTTTGACGTGTAGTTCCGCATCATACCCGCGAAAGGCACATTTGTCCAAGCTGCACCTAACAAGTACGGTGCAAAGTGCCTAAAGGTGGGTCCTCCGATGAAACGGGAATTCCGTGGCAACCGATCCGAGCTGAGCCAGAAATCGCCAAGAGACAATGGACAAAGTAAAATAATAGACGGGCAGCAAGTAGCATAGTCATTGAAGTAGAAATCATTAGAATAATCTACTTTATGCACTGTAAAATTAGCTTCAATCAGAGTTTTGTGCTCATAGTTTTGTTTTTGCCCATTATCACCATGTCTTAGTCATCCACATCCCACAGTATTTGTTGGCATGGTACTAGGTAGATTCTATCACTTGTTTCACTCTCACCAAAATTTTCACTTTTTGTTTTCTATCTCCTCTCGCCTATGGCACTTGCTGTAATTAAAAAAAAGCTAGCACTTGTTTGTTCTCTTTAGAAATGGCTTTATCTCAGTGCTAGCCTTTCTCTAAATTTCTGTGTTGTGGTTGACTAGATACAGATCGCGTTTGGCCTGTTTTGAGGACCCGGTTTGAGCCCATTTGCACTGTACGTTGTTGGCACTAAGTTACTAGAGTTTGTGATACGACACTATACGGTATAGTGCCCGGGCAATCCATGTACAAATAAAATGACTTTATAAGAAGAAAAAAGGGAGAAACTATCTATAAGCCCAATTCAAATTGAATATTCCCCATTTGCTATCCTTGTAATTTCTCACTGTACTGAGGGACCCGAATATTTCTTTCCTTAGTGACAAAAAGAAGCCCAGGACAATAGAATTGTGCCAGGCTCTGGCACTTCGTAGTGAGGCGCCGGGCACATTGGCATGGCATGGCACAAGGTGCCGACAACGCTACTAACAAGCGCCTGCCAATAGAACATTTTTGGGGCCACCGGAAAGCTGGGCTCGACAAGTCCAACAAAGTGCCTGGACCTGGGCACGCTCCTCCCCCTCTCCAAGTTCTCCCCATAGGAGTCTACTCCAGTCTCACCCCGCAATTATTTCCGGCAACACTCCACTACTCAAGTATACTGTGCTGTACGGTTCGTGCATTTCAAATGCGCACAAAGGTGAAAAAAGAAAGATTGTAACAGTTCTAGAGTATTCCACAGAATAGTGAGTCTACGGCATAACGAGAATGCCCATACAAATAATCACCGTTCTGTAAAAGTTGTATGAGAGTTCTCACCTCATCATGGACTCGCTTCTCCGTGGGTTACTATCAATGATATGCTGCTATTGTTTCCAAGACTAGGCTACCGGTATTCGTGCTGCAGAGCACAGAAGTGACTTTTGGTCGATACCTGCATCCAAGAGCTGGGTATTCGCACTCATGTGCTAGGGTGTGCGCAAAAGGCTCCAAATTGTGCATTAGTTGGTCAAAATTACGCTTGTGTAACGTAGATAATGCAACCAAACAGACGAGATCCGCTAATTTTTGGCCAAGTGGAATGGTCTTTCAAACCCTCAGGGCAGCAGCTGAAGCAAACACAGTCCCTGAGTGTCAGAGAAGACTTTTCTACTTCAGGCTTTGTGCTCCAGACTTTCTATGCGGCAACTTCAAGTCTGCCCAACCGCAGCCCCAACATGCGATATAAGAAAATGAATAGTCAACCCAATCCTCCGCCTAAACACCATTCTCATCCCCCACCCCTTCCCTCCCCCTACAACCTCTGTCTCTTTCTCACTCTCCTCATCCCCCTCCCCTCTACCATCCCCTTTCCCACCTATCCTCACGAATTTTTCTCCTCTCCATCAACCATTTCTGCTTCACTCACCCGTCTCCCTCCCAAACCAACCTCTCCACTCCCCCTCCACCAAACAAACATTTTATCCATCTCCACCCGCCCTTTCTCGTGCAGGAGCCTTTCCCACTGCCCTCTTCAGGCCCTCTCTTTTCCTATTTTCGACTGACTCACCCTTCATACCAGTACTACTGGAAGTCTTTGATGCTGTATGGTATGCTCACCCTGCTGCACGCACCTGCAGCTTATCCCTTTATCGTTTAGACAAAGGCTTCGGACATGGGCTTGGGATTGATGCAGCGCCGGAAGCGATAAGGGCCGGATGCGCGGAGGCTATGGAGGGCGGGAGTCCTTTGAGATGTTTATCTTTTCTTTTGTTAGCATAGCAGTTTGCGGAAGAGAAGGGCAACATGTGTGGAAGAGAATATGCATGTGTCGCGATCGCTGTAAGGATAGGAGGGCTTCGCTGGTCTATATATACTCTTGCCTTTACCGTTATCTACAGTAGTTTAGCTAGTGATTGAGAGCATTGCTAGCGTAGGCGTGTGAGAGAGCAGTTGAATGAGAAGAAGTTCCCCACTCAAAGTTGTGTGTTGGCGATCGAAGTCTTTTGTGTTGCTTTAATCCTGGCGCTTCGTTTCGCCGTTTCGCCGTTTCGCCATACCGTCGTCCGTCGTCGCCATTTACGAGGTACTCGAGCATTGCAGTCTGTGATTGTGGTTGGGGGCATTTGCAGGAGAAAAGGGTTTCAGACGTTTTCCTCCATCTGCTTCCCGGCAAGACAAAAGGCAGACCAAGAAGACAGCGACATCCTCCCTAACGAGAAAGGGGACAACGAACATGAACATGATCGCGAGGATAATTTGATTGCTTTCTCCCGACCCCTGTGCTTCTTGTTCTGTGAATTTGTGTGGATCTGTTCCTGTGTGTTCTACTGAACGTTCGACCGAAATCAAACCCAAATTACAAGTATTCTCCAATGGCTGGTAAGGCACCGATTTCCTATCTTTCAGTTCGTGCCTACCCGCTCCTCCGCGATTAGCTTTTGCTAATGTTAGGGCTTTGTGAAGGGTTTTGTCCATTGAACATATTGTCAGCGAGAGAAGCCAATTATGTGATATTTAGAAATCTAAATTTTTAATTAAGAAATATGCTTGCCATTCATAACTTCACAGTCGTGATCGAGGTTCTGTGACCGTACAGGTGTTAACGGGAGGAAAGGTTAAGGGGTGTATGCTCTTCTATGGAGGTTACGAGATAAAGACCACCCGAGCGGGGAAGAGAGGGTGGGGAGCAAGTTTAGGCGGTGGGGGTTGGATGGAAGGGGATGAGGAGCAAGAGAAGGAGAGTGGGGGGAAGATTATATGGTGGGAGAAGCGATAAACGAATAACCGTGCCAAGGTTCCCACCACTTTGAATGACGCTAAGCGACCTCCAAAGCAGGTGGCACTCCGAGGGAGTGCCTAACAGTTCAACGATAGTAACAGTTCAACGATAGAATAACCATCATACCACTTCTCATCGTGAACCATCCAACTTTTCACAAACCAAACCAACACTATGCCCAATGAAAAATATGCCGCTGAGGAAGCCAGAATTCAGCAAGCGATCAACCAAGTGTTCGACGAAGAAAGCCCAAATATCGCGGAATTGGCACGCGAGTATGGTCTTCCAGAGCAGTGGTTGCGGGAACGCTGGAAAGGACACCAGTCACGCCAGCAAAGAGAGTCACCAAACCGGAAGCTTACACCAGACGAAGAGCTTGGTCTATGTCAATACTTGAATAGGCTTGACGAGATTGGAATTCCAGCGCGTTCTTGTCATATCGCGTCTTATGCAAACTCGGTTCTTGCATCAACTCATTGTGATACCTCATCACCACCCCCAGTTGTAAGCAGCATGTGGACCGGCCGCTTCCTCACACGTCATCCCGAATACAGCGTAAGGAGGCAAAAGACCCTTGATGTCGATCGGAAACGGTCTCATGATTGTGATACCTTAAGTGCATGGTTTCAGCGGTTTCAGAAAATAAAAGAGGAGAAGGGAATCCAAGATACTGATACCTACAATTTTGACGAGACAGGATTCAGAATCGGCATTGGTAGAGACCAATGGGTGGTAACTCGCGAGGCTCAACGGCCTTTGTTTCTCGCGAGCTCTAGTAATAGAGAACTGGTAACTGTTGTTGAGTGTGTGAGTGGAGATGGCGCGGTACTTCCTCCTATGCTTATTGTTCCTGGTGTGATGCATATGGAGGATTGATATACGAAGACTGAAATTCCGGATGACTTCTTTGTTGGCGTCTCAGAGACAGGCTATACAAATGACCGATTGTCATTTGATTGGATTCAGCACTTCGAAATATTTTCTGCCTACCGGCAGGTGGGAGCATGGCGAATGCTTTTGTTAGACGGTCACGATTCATACTGCACTCGACAGTTCATTACATTTTGCGATGAGAAGAAGATAATCCTCTTTTGTCTACCATCGCATTGTACACATCTCCTACAACCCTTAGACGTCGTCGTCTTCCAACCCTATAAACACTACCATGCGGAAGCACTCGATGCAGCTACGAGAACTGGATGCTCAGAGTTCAATAAAGTTGAATTTTTTTCAGCAATTGAATCCATCCGTACCCAAACCTTTAAGTCTACGACAATTCTCTCCGCGTTCAAAAAAACAGGCCTTGTCCTATTTGACCCGAGTATTGTTTTAACTAAGCTACCTGAGATTCAAGAAAACAGTATTCAACAGCCTCGAACGCCATCTCCAATACCTGAGGATATACAGTCAATACCGAAAACCTTACGCTCTCTTAAGCGCCATGCTGAGACACTGCAGACTGACCTGCAAGACCTCTCTCCATCTTCTCGAATAAGTCTCCAGAAATATCTGAAGGGAAGCTTAGCACAGGCACACAGCGGGGGTCTTGCACTTGAGGACCTACAGAATACGAAAGCGGCAGAACTCGCGCGGACAGCGCGACAAAAGCGAAGCCGCCGGACACTTCAGAAGGGCGAGGTCCTCTATGCACACGAGGCACGGGCCATGGTTCTTCAAAAAGAACAGGAAAGTGTTGAAAAGGAGCTTGAGAAAGCCCAGCGCATGCTCGACAATGTTCAGAAGGCAGCGGACAACAAGGTCAAGCGGGAGTGGAGGGAGATTTCAAAGCAAATGAGAAAGGCGGTGAAGGAGAAAAATAAAAGGCAAAAGTTGCAGAAGCTGTTGAGTTGTGAAATTGGGCATTCTGTAAAACACTTTCATTCTATGTAAAAATATTCTATTGTTGAACTATTACTATCGTTGAACTGTTAGGCACTCCCTCGGAGTGCCACCTGCTTTGGAGGTCGCTTAGCGTCATTCAAAGTGGTGGGAACCTTGGCACGGTTAGAAGTTCTATCTCAAGTAGTGCAACCGATCAAGTGCCAAGAGCGCCGAGAACTCCGAGTGATATCAAGTGTATTCGGTGTGTCAAGCTTCTTTGTAGCTATCCACAAAGCGATCAATTACTACGAAATTTCACAAGTATCCGGATGACCTGGCGCCAAGAGTTTTAACCGACTCCCCCAGAGGAAGCCTTAAACCTGTGCCCAAACTCCAGCTACCAGAGCCTTACATCCCCATAGCCTACTCAAAAGTTAATTAAAATATCACTCTACACTCTGAATCTTCAGCCTATTCTCTATATAATAATAGAGAGAAATTAAATGCCAATGTGGATTAGGAGAGTCCTTAGCATTCCCAAGTTGAGAATTTTTGGGGTGGAACCTTGGTTAAAGGTTTTCTGGAATATCACCTGATTCGGCCTCATAGTGCAAAGGCATCCAGATACTCGTGAAATTTGGTAGTAGATTGAATAGGACTAGGGGATTCACCTAGGGCTAGTATAGCTAGGCTGAATACGGTTCTTAAATTCCGGAGTTCCATAAGTCACTTCACTTCTATACCTCCATAATACGCCAGAAATTCCTTCAAAAGCGTCATATAAAGTATCCAGAACAGAATTGAATCCAAGTGTGGTGAGGTTTTGTAGTGCCCTGATCTTGAAAGCGTTTGACTATGAATTGCTTTGGCGTGACCCAGAAATACTCAAGCTTGCAGGTATCGACCAAAAGTCACTTCTCTGCTCCGCAGCACGAATACCGGTAGTGCAGTCCTGGTAACAATAGTAGCACAACGTAGACAGTAATCCACAGAGAAGCGAGTCCATGATGAGGCGAGAACTCTCATACAACTTTTACAGAATAGGGATTATTTGAATAGGCATTCTCCCTATGCAGCAGACTCGCTATTCCGTGGAATACTCGAGAAATGATGTTACAATTATTTTTTTCACCTTGGTGGGCGCTTGAAATGCACGAACCGTATACTCGCAAACGCATGACGTTTGTGAACACGACTAGGTCCGCATGTGGTCGCATAAAGTAGATGCCCCAATGATATCAGCAGCAACAACGCATAAAATTGAACACTCTGACCTAAATCCAAGTACCTGCGAGTTCCCTTCCCTGAGGGTTCCTTACTAAACGATACCTTAAAGGTACTTGAGTTCGGGTCTGATGCACGGCATCTTGGCTGTCTATGCGGACCCGGTTGTGTTCACAAACGTCATGCGTTTGCGAGTAATGGGGTGTTTGCCGGAACTAATTGCGGGGTGAGAACTGTTGTGCACCGGTACTGGAGTATACTCCTATGGTGAGAACTTGGAGAGGGGGAGGAGCGGGCCGGGGTTCTGTGTTCCCAACCGTCCGGGGCGGCCTAAGATCAGGACGGCCGTCCCATATGGGGTGAGACATGTTGGTTCAGGGCAGGGGGGTGGACGGCAGAGGATGGCAGGGGACGGCTGGGGACTGCAGGGGACCGCGGGAGACTATAGGGGACGGCCCGGGACCGCGGGGGACTTCAGGGGACAGCTGAGGATGGCCGGAAATAGTGGGGGACGGCCGGGGACTGCAAGAGTGATGTCTCATGATGGGATAATGATTCGTTCGGAGGTGTATGATTTCAACTCTAGCCAGTACTTGAGTGACATGATGGGTTATCAAAACTCCAAGTGAATGGTGACAAATAGGACATGATTAGCCATGTTGGAAGAGAATAAGTCAAGTTCCAAGGATACAAGTATTGTCTCTATATCATTAAGGTCTGTCATCTACTGCCTCTGCCATCTCTATCCATACGGGCTGTTATCCCACACCATGTCCAAAGGAGGTAATTTGCCGGTGAGCCTTAGCTATGCAACATTAATCGGTATGATTTAGGATTTTAAAATCCAAGGAATCGAAAACAAGTCATCCCTACCACTGCCGGGAGAGATTCTAGATGATTGCGGGAGTCCAAGCGCGAGTGCATTGAGCAGTGCTCCTAGTCGACTATTAACTCCTACACTTGGTAGCAATATAGCCGATGGAAGTAGTTCGGGTGGAAACAGGAGGATCTATGAGTGGCGTAGGAAAGTGCGGAAGAGCGCAATTTCAATAGGCTCTAGGAGGACGGGCAGAATATAGGTGAACAGGGCTCTCATTCCCTCTCATACGCTGCTCTCCAGGAAACACAGGCTATGAGAGATCTATCTAAAAACCAATGACTCCCGAAAGTAAATGAACTCTAAGAAAACACGTGCGGCTGACAAGAGTTAATCCCTAACATGAAGATTGGCCGGAGATTGGCCGGAGATTGTCGGGAGTGGAAGGGGATAGGGGGACTGCAGGGGACGGCGGCGGAGGGCCGGGGACCGCACGAGTGATGTCTCATGATGTTTAAAATCATTCCTTCCGAGGTGTATTTCAACTTGGCTAATACCAAAGGCCCAAGCGCAAGGACTATAGTCCCCATAGTCCGTTCGGCCCTGACGCTCCCGGCGTAGTCCGTCCTAGCACCCCGAAAAAGACGGACTACAAGCCGTAGTCCGTCCAAGACGGCCTGGACGGTTGGGAACACCCCCCTGGTTCAGGCACTTTGTTGGACTTGTCCGGTGGCTTTTCTCAAGCGAGGCATGTGTCAGCCACCCCAAAATGTTCTATTGGCAGGCGCTTGTCAGTACTGGTAGCGTTGTTAGCACTCCGAAGTGCCAGCGTGTGGCGAGATTAGCTGATGGCACAGCCTGGCACAATTCAATTGTCCTAGGCTTCTTTTTGTCGCTAAGGAAGGAAATATCCGGGTTCTTCAGTACAGTGAGAACTTACAAGGATGGCAAATTGGGGATATTCAGTTTGAATTGAGCTTGTAGATAGTTTCCCCCCTTCTCTTCCCACAAAGTCATTTATTTGTACATGAATTACCTAGGCACCATATAGTGCCATACCTGGCACATTTAGCGCTAACAACCCTATTTGTTAGGTGCAGCTTGGACAAATGTGCCTTTCACGGGTATGAAGCGGAACTACAGGCCAAAAAAAGGAGATCCATCCCCGGCTTTTACCCACAGGCTGGGAGCGCAGTTCAGAACTGCGCTTTGCCCAACAGGTGGGGCCCTACTCTTACCAGGACTCGAGTTTGGGTGAAGGTCGGAGACAGACTCTCTTTTTTTTGGCGAGTATGATATGACCAGTGGTGCTGCAAAGCACCCAATGGGTTGATCAATTACGATAGTTCCCGGTGCGATCGGGTTGTGGGTAAGTTTCGGGAACTCTTTCTAATTAGTGTATATTTTGAGATCACAGGCAGAGAAATGATACCTAGCATTTTGCGCTTTTGACCCCTTATGAGAAGGATGCAGTAGCAGAATTACCATCACCCCCATTGCCCCTCTTCAAAATTCCATACAACCATGATATGATATACCAGTATTGGATAAACCTCTTTAAGTTCACTTTTACTTCGTCACTGGCGTTCAGATGATTTGATTCTCATGCTTCACGCCGCATGAAAGAGTCTTAGCTCAGAAGGACTCTTCTCCGTTCATCGAGAGAAATGCCGCTCTATATTAACTCAATTGTTTTCTTATCTACTCCTTAATCTGCATCACGCAAATTTCTTGAGATTATTACCAAACATTTGGCAACGCTTTCTCCTATCCCCTCATTTGACTTCCTAGACAAAGCCTATTACCTACTCAGCTAGTTAGCATTACCCACAAATTCTAGCGGACCAGAAGGAGCTCGCTGCACTTTTTCTCACACCCTCGCACAGATTCGGGGCGGGCATACTAAAATCCGTGAACATTGGGGTAGTGGTTGGCAACAAGCTCGATTACCAAACATCCAAGCTTAGCCAGTTAGGACCCTGGAAAATCCAAATTCATCAATGATTGGTGTCTTTAAGGTGTCTATGGAATTTCTCTTTCAATGTACGAGTATTCGAGCATGCCACTGCATGCACAAATGGCCTATCTCACACCCATTTTCCCCAAAATCCTATTCACAGACCAACGCTGATATCCGGACAGTGTGTCCTCGCTTCGATTGGCGTGATTTGGCATACACGATGGGTATCATCAATCCCATCATAATAGTTTAGCAGTGTCCGAGCACAGTACTCGGGTATCATCGGTTTAGTAAATTGTAACTTAAAGGGCGATGCTAAGTTCTGACCTAGGTTGTATTGGTAAAAAATATTTTTATTTAGACTAAAGTTAGTCCATGGATGTTCCCAATATATGCGGACATTAATTGAATTGATCAAATGAATGACCGTTTCTGATATGCAGTCCAAGCCTATTGATTAGAAAAAAAAGAGAAGAAATTCTTTGGGCGAGTTACGATTTTTTATTTACCAGAAGGGGTATCAATGGTGGTTTGACCAATGCCAGGGTTTTCTTTGATTAACACCCCACCAGAGTCTTGTACCGGTACAGTACAGTAAAGCACGATGCAGGTTCGAGTATGGTTGTTTAGGCTTGTCTCAGGGCAGTAAATCATAATGGTTTTGTGAGCGATCTCTCTCTGTCTAGAATATCGACCCGTCACATTAGGGACTTAGCTTGCGATTGTGCTACTCAAGTGGTCTTATTACTGGTGTTCTTCTTATGGACGGTATTGTTATACTTGTGGAGTTATCCCATAACCCGTCAAGACATTCCGGTCCTGTTTAAAATCTGTAACACTAGCCTATTTGAGTAATCGTGATAGGAAAAACCGTCTTGTTAGAAAAAGGTGTAGTGCACAGAATACCGCAAAATCTGCACTGCTCAGTACGGCCATGATAGAAATCAGAGATGCCGCGTAGATTTGCTCCCGGTTGCCTAAATAAGTTAATGTTACAGATTTTAAACAGGACTAGAATGTCATGACGGGTTATGGGATAGAGCTAAGAAGTAGCGAATTCACTGTACAAGTCCCAGGGGGTATGTTTTCGTACAACCTCCGTCACTCCTACAACCCCAGCGATTGAAATCTCACCTCCTTGTGACGTGTCATATCTTTCCCGTGGGCGACTCAGGTTCCTTGATTCATATCTCACGATGGCTTCAAGTTTTCTTTTTCATCACGATGATTTAGAATTCCATCTCTTAAAGGCAAGTGATGAATGCTTTTATCTGATATTAATCGTTCTTCATCTAGGGGTTTACGTTTACGAACGTTTCGCGACTTTATTGTCACCTTCGAGTTCGGTTACGGGGCCTATTTTACCACGGTAATTCTGGCAGGCGTGTAGGACGCGGGTGAGGGGGTGGCTTAGCCTTATGGCTTGAGTCGGGCGCAGTGGTTGTGGCGCAAATGGGATGTGGCAAGGAGTTTGTGGCTGGGTTGAGGTGGTGGCTTGGTGGAAGGAGTGGCGTTGGGATTTGGTGGCGTTTGGATCGGGAGTGGCGTTGGTTTAGGAGTGGCTTGCATTAGTGTCAGGGATGGGGGGGGTCGCCCATTGCAAGCGGCCCAACTCATGGCGTTGATGCTCGGTCGGGTGGTGTTGGAGTGTTGAGTTTGGTTTGGGAGGACTGGGAGGACGATATCGCACCCATACCGGGGAGATCTATCGAACCGCGCCGCTAGAATGGCAGGGGGTTGGATCCGGTTGTTGGTTAGGCGGTGGAGTTGTATCTCGGTCAACACTATCTTTGAATATTTCCTTTTATGCTCATGCTATTTTAGGTTTAGAGTCTCCGGGATGGTTTATGGAATACCATACCTATATCATAGGCCATGGCGCGGATGAGACGATAGTCGATGGAAGGGGAGGGGGTGGAGGTGGCCTGCTTGACTGCCGCGAAATAACCTAGGGGAAGCTGCGGGTGGAGTGTGTTAGCGGTGGAGGTTGTTTATTTCTTTGGGGGTTACGCTTCATGGGGTTAGAAAAATGGCTGGAAAGTGGTCAGAAGGGCTGGATACTGAAAAGACGTGGGCTATGCTAAACCTGCGGTTGGGATAGTAGGTTCCGGTTCCGAGTATTGTACCGCAGATGGAGGCTGTTACCATTTTGTTTGGCGGGTTTTGGTGTTCGGCAGACATCAACATTTGATAAAGAAAGCCGTTTATGTATTTGATGCCGTTAGTCATGAGCCGGCGTGCTATAGAGGAGTGATGTCCTTGCGGGGCGTCGGCCACGGCCGCTATGGAGAGTAGATAGCAAATATAGAAAAGTTTACAAAAAAAAAAAAAAAAAAAGAAAAAAAAGAAAAAAAAAATGTTTTCGTACTGAACGCGATATTTGTCCTTGTTCATGTTGGGGGTAGAGTGAGGCGCCACGATTGGAATAGTTGATTTTATTGCTTGGAGTTTATGGGCTTTTGATACGAAGTCTGTTGTTAATGCTTTTTCTAATAGGGGTACCCTTATGGGGTGATGGCAGTTTACATGCGGTTACTGGTATTGCTCTATATGAGAAACTGGGTATAAGTATACACCATATGGCTGGTGAGCGTATGGCACTGCCCCCTTATTGCGTTGTAAGTCGATGGCTGAAGCTGGGGTAGCTGATCACGTGGTGGCTGACCCAGAAGTGGTGGCACACGGTGAGGCTGCTGTGGCGGAGGTTGTTGAGGCGGCCGGTTTGGGTAAGGTGGCTGAGAGGATGGCTGAGGGAGTGGCGCATAGTTTAGGCTGTGGCGTCGAAGGAGTAGGTGTGGCGTGGGAAGTGGCGAGTGTTCGGGAAAGTGTCTCGAATAGTATCGCTATGGATTCGGAACAGGAGTCGAGTGTGTTTGAGGAAGAGGAGGATATGGTGGTAGGAGGTAAGATTGTGGTGAGGATGCCGGGGGACAGGAAGAGGAGGGTTTTGGATAGTGGGAATAGGAGTGTGGATAGTGGTGGGAGTGGTCCGGTGGTGGTGCCATTGGGACCGGCGAGTTACGGGAGAGGTTTGGGGGTCCTTGGGGATAGCGGGGGTCATCCATTGCAAATGGCCCAAGTTATTCCGAGGGGTCCTCGGCTAGGAGATAGGGCTGCTTCTGGGCTGTCTGCCGGGAGTGTGCGGACGAACCCTAACCTCATGGGTGTTTCCGGGGGTTCGGACGGCCGGCGCCAAAGTCCGGTAGGGGGAGGAGGCTACTCGCTGAGGCCTGGAGGAGAGGAGTTACGGTAGAGGTAGAGGTTGGAGAGGAGAGGTTATAGTTTGGTTAAGGAGTTTTACTTTCGTTGGCGGTTAGACTGGGTTGGTAGGAACTATCGGGGGTGCACATACTGGGGAGGTCTATCTAACTGTGCCGCTAGAATGGCAGGGGGCTGGATCCGGGTGTTGGTTAGGACTTCGACCGTATGGCCTGGTTGGTTTTGGCGTAATACCGTAGACAACTACATTAGTTACAGAAAACGGTTTAGATTAGTAGATAGTCGACTCTTTAGACTAGATACGAATAAAAAGTTTACAAAAAAAAAAAAAAAAAAAAAAATGTTTTCGTACATCCACCGTGTCTCTTACACCTCCAGCGATTGAAATTTCAACTCCGAGTGACTCGTCACATTCTGGGTTTTGACCAACCAGGATCCTTGGGAACCATCTCACGATTGCCTCAAGTCTTTATTCCTTCAGGATTATTCCTCTAAGTCTTTATCGTTTTTAAGGATATTTATCTCTTTCATCTACTATTTTAAGTCCCTCATCTTCCCATAGTACTATTTTATTAGGAACAGATGGCTAAGCGAGGTTCTACATTTTTCCGGCTACTAAGGTAGCTAGAACGGGTTTGGTGATAGGAGAGTTGTTGGAAAAGGTAATGATGATGGAGAAAGAGATAGGTCGTCTTCGGCATCATGTTTCGGTGCTTTCCAAGAGGAATCATCGCTGGTGTTGTCAGCAGGGTAAGGAGGCAGAGGAGAAGAGGAGGTGGCTGAGGCTGTGGCTTTGCTGTGGCAAGTGCAGGGGTGGTGGCTGACCCGATAGAGGTGGCACACACTGTGGCTGCTGTGGCGGAGTTGTGGCTGAAAGCGGGTAAGCGAGGGGAGCAGGTGGGTCGGGCTGTGTGCGGCTACCTGAAGTTGTCTCGGTTGATGTGGGTTAAGCGAAGGAGGGTTGAGGAAGAGTATTCGATGAGGATGTGATTGTGAGAGTTGGTGGAGAGAGATCATAGTCGCGCCTTCGGGACCGGCTAGGGATGGTGGTAGGATGGCTGTTTGGGGAGTTGGAGATATGGTTCCGAGGGGACCGTTGGGACGAGGAAGAGGATTGGGGGCTTTTGGGGATAGCGGGGGTCACCCATTGCAAGTGGCCCAAGTTATTCCGAGGGGTCCTCGGTTAGGAGATAGGGCTGCTTCTGGGCTGTCTGCCGGGAGTGTGCGGACGAACCCTAACCTTATGGGTGTTTCCGGGGGTTCGGACGGCCGGCGCAAAGTCCGGTAGGGGGAGGAGGCTACTCGCTGAGGCTGGAGGAGAG